>JAXQGN010000148.1:0-166684 GCA_037039805.1 Irpex sp. M6601 | reverse complement strand
GGAGCGGTGGGGGGAAGGAGGGGAGAGGGATAGGGAGGACATGGCCATGCCGAGCGAGGCGAATGCGCGTTCGCGTTGGGAAGATACTACTACGGAGGGCGGGTTTAGCGAAGTAGTTATGGGGCTTGGGTGGGAGGATGTGCTGCGAAGGGTGAGGTCGTGCTTTGAACGGAGGGACGACTTCCATGCGTCGTAACGATGTTCGTATTCTCGCAGCCAAAGAATGAAATATCTATACCAACCAAATAATCAGATGAATACGCGTCAGAGGATAGGAGGACTCACAGATTCTCCGGCGTTCCCTCAACGTATACCAGCCACTCCTCAAAGTCCTTCAGACCAAGCGGAGGTAAATGTTTACGATCCAGTACGTCCTCCAATTTTACGTCGTATTCCGGCTGAATCGCCAATGACCAGCCAGACCACCACTTCGCCCGCTCCTTTCCTTTCTTGGTAGCATGTCCATCCAAAGACGGCGGGGGAGACGGCGGATGTGTGATTCGGTGCAAAAACATGCGCAGGCCGGCGGGCGAGAGCTTGACAGTCGTCGGTTGTGTGAGAGGCGGCGGCGGCGTCGGACGTGCATTATTGTTGCAGCCTCTTGGTTGAGGCTGGAGAGGATCCCTGGGCGACGGCGGCGGCAGGGTCGAGGGGCCAGCGGCGACGCTCGGGCGTCTTGAAGACGGGCCAGCCATCGTCGGGGCTGTCGATGGTGGTGGTTGAGAGGAGAGACAGAGCGAGCTGGGAGGGACACCTGGAAGGAAGGGAAGCGAAGGAGGACTTTCAGATCATTCGTCGTCCTTAAACAGCAATGCGCTTCCATTCTGGGCGTCATTCGATTCAGTGTGCTCAGACGCCCATTACAGCAATCCTCCTTCCACGGCCACCACCGTCTTTCCAGACCCACCCGACTGCTGCTTTCGACCAGTCTTCTTGCGACATCAGCGCCAGCACCAAGCAGACAATGCTCTGCACACCTCGGAAGACACCTCCGGCGATGGCCCAGACGATGCGTGTAAATGAAATAAATGAAAGGAGTCTGTGTGACAAATGGACAATTGCAACGGAGTCGAGCGAGAAGAAGCTGATAAGACTTACAGTGAATATCCTCACTCACGTCATTTGTTCGTGTGCTTCTGAGCTTGTTTCGACTCGGCTTCCCATCGACCCACCCACCTGACTTCTACAACCTAGCCTCCCTTGTCGCTCTCTTCCCACACGCCTCTCCCCGCCGCTATATCCTCGGTCGACGTCCGGTATCTCGCACGCTCTCATCTGTTGCAGCTTAAAGTGAATGGGGGTTGTCGTCGCTCGTGGCAAAGTGACACACGTCACATCTGCGTGGAAATCTTCCACGGACTGCAAAAGACGCCCAATTAGACTTCGATCCGTGACGCGAATTTGATCCTTCTCACGTGCCCCGTGACAGGCGTGTCCTCGCTCGCCGCACTCGAAGGCGACGATCCATTCAAGGCCATTCACTTCGTAATTGTCATTGAAACAGGTGCGTGACATGGATCTCCGTGTCAGCTCCGTCACTAACTATGGCTTCATTAGACTCTGTTATCTTCCAGGTTGCCGTAGGGCTCTCAAACGGTCATCAAGGTTGTGACTGACTTGGGTTGCTCGTTGCTCGTCGGTTCATGCTCTCGGTCAATTAATCATCCTCCCGGGATCACGATTATCTTACACGGAACCAAACAAGTGGCGTGCATATATGAGATTACTCGGACGGTAAGCGATAAAGAACTCTTCGCACTCTCCTACGTTCTTCTTGCAGATAGACAATGCCCTGAAGCCGACGAGATTATGCGGTGGTGGTTATAAAGCGCATTCGAGTGTCTAACGACGCGGACAATGTATCCCGAGACCCACAAGTACGCTTTGCGCCCCGCCTTCTTGCCGGAATGAAACCTTTACACGGTAATCCACCGTTCGGATAGCTACCTAGCGCATTAACTTCGATCATTTAGTACCTTCTATCTCTCGCCCGACTCGTTCTCACTATGTACCTTTGCCACATCCAGACCATCAACCTCCTTGTTGGCATGATCTTCGTAATGAGCGTCCGTATCGGGCCCGATGAGGCCCTCTCGCAACTGCTAGAGGAGCGCAATGAACAGCATCGCGGCTATGAATGAAGTCTCTCGTAGATCGGGTACGCAAATGCCGCTTCACAGGAAGCAAAGCTTAAATCTATCCAGGGTATCATTGACAATTGGGCGACCAATGTTTATCGTAATCTGTCGTGGACGCACGTTAGTAGGCTTGGAGTCCCACAAGTACACTCTATAATCTACCTTCCAGCCACGATGGAATTCCTTACACAGAAACCTAATGCAGCACCCAGCTCGGACCCTCAACCAAATCAGTGCGTATTTGTCTTTGTCTTTATCTTCCGTTGAGATCGCTCTGACTGTGTATTGTTCGCCAAGCTCGGCCATCCAACTCCCACCTCAGCCTAATCCTTGATTAATGACCGGTCTCATCGCAATCTCTGTCGTCGTAGACAGTCCCGATATGTGTGCGGTTCATGACGAGGACTCCTGTAGATGTGGTATGTATGTGACACCCCTTACGCAGCTTGTCATGGATCATATTTACCACAGGCCAGGCTCAGCGAGAACCAGTCGTAGTGGCTTGGCCAACTCACTGTTCACGCTACTCTTTCGGTGGGCTTTCTATGAACGGCGAGTTGCATAAGCGTTACTGACCTTAATATAATTCAGCTGCTGGCGTATCGGGCGTGGCTTCATCCGTGGAGACCCAGGACTCGTACATCGAGCCCAGGCTTACGCTCATTCTCCTGCCGAATGTATACACAGATGTCAAAGTCTTAAAGCGGGCTCGCGTGTCAATCACCTCTGATAATGTATCTCGGGTTTTACAGGTACGCTCTATAACCTGCCTTCCAGCCACGATGAAATTCCTTATAATTGCGATGCCCGGTTCGGACAGCTACCTGAACTCCTCAAATGAACCAGTGCGTATTCGTCTTTGTCGTCCGCTGTAATCGCTCTCCGAGTTTCTGTACGATCTCTTCCCGAACTCGGTCATCCAACGTCAACTCCTACCTCAGCCTAATTCTTGATTAATAACCGGCATCCCGCGGATCGGTAAGTCATGTCACGTAGATTGAAGTGTATCACTGACGACATCTACAACAATGAACGATTCGCTATTCGCGGTCCTCTTGCCGTGGTTTATGGTATAGTATGATATATGAATGCTGAACTATACGATGCTAGCCGATTTCAATGCAGCTGCCGACTTGTTAGACATCCCTCCCTCCGTGGAGACCTAGGACTCTTGTTCGGCGGGTTTCCGTGTATTGTACCCTGAGAAGCTTCCTGACACCCTCAGTTGGATTACGAGTGGTGCGTATTTGTCTTTTGTTTGAGACTTTGAGAAGTTGATCTCATACATTTTCACCGCGTAATTTTGTTAGAACTAGTCAATCGCCCTCCTCGACTTAATGGTCGATCAATATCCGGTATACTCGTTCATCTTAATCGTCTGTCATGGCGGCCGAAGACGCAACAGTCTCAGCCCGGTTCATGGAGCTCCCTGGCGCCGTCAGTCGAAGAAGTTGAGATTCTGTCTTCCATTTGTGTCTCCCACAATTGCAACGGCTCAATGATATTTTAAACGTCCTGGCAATCAAATGTACGAATTCTAAGTTGTTTCTCGGGTATACCCAACACCGGTACGATTTACGAGGCCTGTGGCCGGGCGCAGGTTGTTGCGGAGCATCACCGAGGAGCTCGTAATGGACGCACCTACCGATATGACCAAGCATCATCACCACGAACATCGCTGAATCAGTCTCAAGTGTTAGGGGAAGGAAAGGCCGGTCTTACTTGATCGTTCCCGCTGCACCGGCCGGACAGTCGGGTTTTAGCTTCACTAACTCATGATTCTTGGGAGACTCGCTGTATGAGCTCTGAGTGTTATGCGCACTCAAGCTGTAGACTGTCATCTAGTTAACTTCGCTGTCTATGCTATTATTAGCTATATGTTCGATACATCTTGTGTTTAATAACTGAGCGTAATAATATAAGGAGGCGAACCCTTTAACTTGATGTTTAGTCACACGAGTAGCCAGAGGATATATATTCTGTATGAACTTCCACCGGTCGCAATTATTGGAGATGCTTCACGTTGAAACGCTGCCGCAGTAATGGAATGAATCAACGTAGGTCGTGCGAAGGACATAGGATGGCACGCACCTGGGTTATATCTCTGTTTAAATTACCTATGTAGTGTGCTTGGGGGTCTTGCCTGACTATCTCAAAGTAGGCGGGCAACATCTCCCAGAGGTATTCGCGAGTATCTCGCAAGCAGCGTTGCAAGTGTAGGCTGCAACGCTCGCAAATCTTCTCGTTCTCTGGTTGCGCCAAGCCGAGAGGATCAGTCGAATATGTCATGTCCGCCTCCGTCGCTGCCACGAAAAAGTGATGTTTCCACCAGGCTAGTACTGCGTCATCACAACTTTGGAGGGCCACTGGGTGGATGCGTCTGAATGTGACCACAGTGGGAAGGGTGCGGTAGAAGAGCTCGTGTCCAACACGTCGGATGAATTCGCGGCCGTTGATGAATTGGCGCAAGAGACCTGGGGACAAAGAGCGTGTATGTCCAGGAACCCATGCCGGGAAGGCGTCGATGGGCCAGAACATCTCTGGGTTGGCATTGGCCCGATAGACCTTGTTCAGCGCGTAGAAAGCAGTAGAGCAATTATCCCTGAGGACGTGCTCGTGCTCGGCCGCTAATAACACAGACATTCCTGATATTTTGTTGTATTGAGTTCTGTGCGACTCTGGGTGCAGCTTGATATGCATACCTGGTTCAGGACGTGAGACCTCTATCGCGGTGTTATAGTCGTCAAACAACTTGAAATTAGGATTCTCTTGTACCCCTGGTTCGTTCCAGACGCGTGCTTTGTCTTGGTCGCGATCATCCCAGCCTTTTAAAGTAACAGGCCATGCATTTTGAAAGACGGTGATGCAGTGTTTATACAAGTCTTCTGCGTCGTACTTTCGTGACAGGCGCATCAACCCGACTAACCGTTCCGTCGTAGAACGTAGCCACCACTTGTACGGTAGCTTACTGTTATGTGAATTGTGGGACGTAAATATATTTTGGCGTTCCAGAATTCAATTTAAAGGCACACACCTGGGATCGTATAGAACAGAAAGTAATTCCTGTATATGTTTGGGATCGTCGTACAGACGGACAATAGGGGTGTCTTCGTAGTGCTCAGAAACCGACGCTGTTATCAAGCCGCTCGAGAGGTCCGCCTCGAACATATCCTTCAAGACGGGAAGCCTGCTGGCCAGGAGTCCACGGTGACATTTGAATAAGCGTCTTTGATTTTCTCGTTCGTCCACTGCAGCAATGATGATGTTCCCGTCCGGCATCCATATTTCTTCGTCGTGAATATCTTGCACCCCCGGCTTGTCTGCATCGTCTGGTCGAGCTCTTTTGTGAGTGTTAGCAGACATAGTCTCCCTTTGGTGTCTCACTGGCCACAAGATGTTTTATACGTCACAGGTCACACCTGCGCCTGTGACAGATGGCGTTTATGCGCGCGCGTTGCCAGCTCCGACTCTCGCCCTCGATCGCGAGCTCTTTACACACTCCTTCAAATTCGAATCACCGCTCAGCCGATATGGCCACCTCAGACTCGGATGTACAGCAACCTGCTCCGAAGCGACGCAGAGTTGATCAGGACTATGTACGAGACGCGGATCTGTGGGTGGAAGATGGAAACATTGTTATCGCTGCCACCGACGCCAATGACCCAGAGTCTACCAAAGGGAAGACAACTTACGTATTCAAATGCCATCGTTCCCTCCTTTCAAAGCAGTCTAAAGTATTTGAAGGGCTATTAAGCATACCGCCGTCCGCCGAAGCACAAGATATGTACGACGGACTTCCGCTGGTTGCTTTGCCAGACACGTATGCAGATGTGAAACGTGTTCTGCAATATTTATACGAGCCAGGGTATTGTTCTTTATATCTGTTGCTCCTACGTTACGCCTGCTTACGGAATTGAACAGAGATATACCCTTGCCAGGGACCCACTTGTGGAATGTCGAAACTGCTTGTGCAGTACTAGCAGAGATACAAGGCCCTGTACGCTTTGCGGCCAAGTATGAGTTTACAAAGCTCCATGCACGTCTGGCAAAGATTCTGGAATGCATGTGGCCTACAACGTTAGACGAATGGGATGCTAGGAGTAATTGGATCGAAGAACATCCCCTAATCTGGCCAGCGAGGAATAGCAACTTCACACCATGGGCAGGTAAATTTCTTCTCGATCACAAGCCTGTTCATCAACGAAACACGAGGACTGACCTCTTCTAATCTCAGCGCATGCAATACAGCTCGGCTACGAGGGACACGTTCCGAGCATCATTCCAGTCGCTTTCTACATCCTGAGTACGGAACTGCCTGATTTGGTCGACGGTGTCTACAGTGGGGCAGGGGTCAGCGCAGTCAGTGCCCACGCTGCAGAACAAGAACGGATGGAACGGTCAGAGCGCTTGCTAGGCTGCTTCACATCAGCTCAGTTTGCACAGCTCGTAATTGGACGTGAGACGATGCAGTCCGTTGCTACACGGCTCTTTACATTCGTCCTTCCTCATGTTACCAAGTACGCCCGGTGTGACAAGCTGGACAATGCCTCGGATTCAGACGACAATGCCAGTGACCATGAAGGACCCAACCCGTGCGCTCCAGGACTGCAGAAATGGTGGAATTTACGCGCTGAAACTCAACGTCCAGTCGCTACTAGTGGAGTTCGGGTGACGCATCCGGACCCTTTGCAGATTTTAGCGAAACTTGATTCCTTTGTCATGGAAGAATCAAATTTTCCCAACGACGACGAGATATGCGGTGCTTGCCAGTTTGGAATTAGTCTCGCCGCGACGTCCTTGCGAAAATATATATGGGCAGAGCTGCCATACTGGTTCTCCACCAAAAGTAGGGACCCCAGCGCTGTTTATGGGTACAAGAAATACCTGTAAGTTCAGTTTTATACATCGAGAGACTACGGGGCCTATCTCACTACCATGCAATTATAATTTCATGACAGGAGTCGAGATTTCCGGAGTGTGGTATGAGTTCTTTCGCAGCGGGGCAATTTTGTACCGCGCACCGTATGGTTACTATTTTCTCTTCCAGAGTCGATTCGAGACACCGGTCAGCACAGTATTTTGCTGCAATAGTTTAGCTACGATCATATGCGCTAGCGACTCGCTAGTATTCCGCGTTTGTGCGATAACTTACTGCTATACGAAGGAAACTAATTATCTTACAATATAAGCGCGCGGGAGTGGTCTGGGGTCCCAGCGTGGAGATCTGTGTGACTGGTTGTGACATTCTGCTTTTCGTGCGTACGCATTTTCACTCGTCACTTCCGAGTCTATACAGTAGCTTGATCAAGGTGTGTGCACTTTCCAGCTCATTATAGGCCCTGGCATCAGCTCTACTCACACCGTCCCAAGATCAGTACAATAGTCCTGTTGATATGGCCTCTGAGAGAGACGGCGAAAACACTGCTCGAAGACATTATCTCGGAGGCGACCCTTCACAATCGCAGCTGTAATTATACGAACAATAGCGAATACGCAGATAGCGAGGACGACAGCAACGTGGATGAGGAGGATGAGATGCGTGAAACACCTTGCGCTCCTACAATCGAAAAGTGGTGGGATGACGTCCTCAAGTTTACGCGTTCCGCCACTTACGATCCGCTACACCACATGCTCCTGCTCGAGCGGGAATGCAAGGACATTGAATGCCTGGCAAAAGGCCCTTCCAAGAGCATGTGCCACCGTTGCAAGGACGCGATCCTTCAGTCGATTCGCATCGCTCGTGAACACTTATGGAATGAACTTTCCTACCTCTTCTCAATCAAGGAACGGGATCCGTCAGTCAATTACGGATGTCAGGCTCGTCTGTGAGTTCTCTTTTCAGATATTTATCGATGCAGAATTGAACACATGATTTATATTCACCGCATGAAATGCCCAGTACACCGCTCTTCACATACGTACCGTGAATCAAAACGTGTGGTTGCACTAGACTTACACCCCTGCTTAATGCCAGTGACTTGGTACTCTCATAACGCTTATAACGGACACTTCACCACTTGCGAGCTATCATAGGCAGACTATTTCCCTCGAACACTTGATATCCTTTGTAGCTAACGGCCTCTGAGCAATAATGAGTTTCTGAGGTTTATGACAAGTACGTCGTGAATAACGATGCGATAATGTACAATGCGAATGATATGTAACTCTATGAGATGTGTGCGTAAATGATTAGAAATTCAGCAATATATGATAGCGATGTGAGATGTCATGAAAGCACTTGAAGGTCGTCAATAGAATGCAATCTACTCCTCAACTCTTTGCTCAGTCTGCTTCTCTTCTCTCTTCTGCGAGTCTTCACTCAGACGAGGCGCCTGTGTCCTCTCGCTCCCCGTGTCGTCGCCTATCGCGACGTCTCGTCCCTTCTCATCTCGAAATGTCTCCTCGTCTTCCCTCAGTCTCTTCTCGTCTTCGTTAGAGTGCCCCACAATGCCGACACTCCTGAGGAACACGGCTGCTAACAGGGCACCGAATATGCCGAACGCGAACGCACCCCACATCGCCGCCTTGTACGCCTTGAGCTGTGCTGCTTCTGGAGCATTCGTCCCAGACAAGTTCACTTCCACGCCAAGCTTCTCGCTCTCCTTCTTTAGCGTCGAGTTAAATATAATCGTAGTGATCGCCAGCCCGAACGATGAGCCCAGCTGAGTCATCGTTTGGAACAAGGCACCTGTGAGGGATTGCTCGTGCGGCAGCGAAATCTTCGCAACGAATAGCGTGCCAGAGGCAAACACGAAGTCGGCGCCGAAGACTGAGATGATCGAGGCAGGGAAACCAAAGGCCCAGTATGGCGCCGCGGTGTTGATGACGGCGTAGAGGAGTCCAGCACATGCTGTGGCGGCGGTACCGATAACAATGAGGAACACCACGGGAACGTGGCCGACGGTCATGGCGACGATGAAGTTACAGATACAGCCAGTGACGGACATGGGGACGAAACGAATCATGGTAAGCACCGGCGAGAGGTGGAGGTAGTTCTGGTAATAAAGCTGTACAAAGTTCGCCGGTGAGTGACGCTATTATCTTTGTAATGAATGTATACGTACTTGAGCCCAGAACTGCCAGGCTTGGAAACTTGACCACTCAAAGAAAGCGATCCAAAGAATGACCGCCATGCGCCACTTGGACCGCGTCCAGACGGTGGCCTTCATAAGGGGTGGAGGTGTCCACCATTTCTGCGAATCGTCGGAGTCATGAACACGTTCGAGATGCCATTGCCATAAGAAGAAGGCTATGACGAGGATGAATCCGAGAATAAGAAGAGCGATTATGTAGCTTGTCTTGAACTCGTTGGGAGCGGTGGGGCCATCGGAGAGCGCAAAGCAAATGAAGACAAGGCCAGCTGTGACCAGGAACGCGCCGAGCCAATCGACTCGTCTGTCAATGCCCTCGTACGGTACGTCCTTGTCAATGGAAAGTAATCCGCCCGAGAAGGCTCCCAGACTGAGACCTGCAATTAGAAAGAAACTGGAGCGCCATGTAGGTTTGGTGAGTTGCGTCAGGGCGCCACCAATTATGTTGCCTATGGCTCCTCCCATAGGTGCACCGGCTGCGAACGTCGCGAACGCAATGGAGCGGAGGCGACTGGGCGGGAAGGAGTGGGCCAGGATACCGAGGGATGCAGGAATGACGGCGGCACCGCCAATACCTTGTATACCTCGAAGGACGTCGAGGGTAATTTCGTCTTGCGAGAACCCAGCCCCTAGGGAGAAGATACCGATGAACGCAACGCCAAGGAGGAAGACGCGCTTCCGTCCGTGCAGGTCGGCGAGCCGGCCCATGAGGAGAAGCAAGCAGCCCTGTTGCGGAAAGATGATGAACGACATTGTGCCTGGCTACAAATGATGGGGCGACATACCGAGCTCAAGTTGAAGGCAGAAACAATCCATTGGAGCTTGTACTCGACAATGTCAAGGTCACGCCCTATAGTGGGTAGAGATATCGACGCAGCGGTCGAGCTAGCAATCTATGTCAGAGAAATATTTGTCAGAACACCGATGGCAAGGCTTCCATGTAGTATGATGAACTCACCGTGAGCATCATAGAAAGCGTGCATGTTGCAATAATGGCAATTGACTGCCAGGTACTACGCTGTTCAGCCCCCATGGTGAACTGCGATCTCACTTCAGTCCGTTGTGGCTGGTAGCAGCAGAGAGTAAGACAACGGCAGAGGCGGAGAAAAGCAGAGTCGTATGAGGCACTCCATCTAGGCTTTTATTTATTCTCGGACGCACGGTTGAGCGCATCTCCATCGGATCTTGCGCGCTTCGGATCAAAGGATCTTACTCAAGTTACCCCTTCTGACTATTGCTGTTCTCGTCATACAAGCGTGAAGAGGTAAATTACACCGCTCTTTTGAAGAGCTTCGAGCTTCGAGATCAATCATACATACTGGAACACAGAAATGTACAATGTCGAGATTCCGTTGGTTCAGAAATAGATTGGCCGCAGAATAGTATGTCAACTGCAGAGCGGTCAACCATGTTGTTACCCTACTAACTAGGCCGTACTAAGCAATGTAATGATTGGTAAGCACACACAGAATATTGACCAAGTCGTTGTCTTTGTGATATAGCTCACATACCTTTGACATACCTGCTTAAAACCATAATGAAGTCAGTTGATTGATGATGCCTTTGAAGTTACTACTGGATTTCGGCGAACGTCGATGATCCTCAAAATGCTATCTCCTACCATCATGTTACGCGAGGGCCGGTGAGTCGCGCAACAGCTCATGTTGCTGCCATGGCCAGTACCAGTGGCAGGATGCATCAAGTAAAAAACAGAAATCGTACGGTACAGGCCTCAGGCTGGAGGGGAACATCTAATATGAGGTACGAGTATAGAGGCTGGTTAACGAGCCTAGCGCCGCTGCATCGTCTGAGTACCTTGTGGGCTGCGCTATCGCTTCCAGGTTTGCGTGATATTTATACTCGCTGTGATAGTCCTTCGTGCGAGATCCCTGATTGATCTGAAAGGATAACTATAGCTATATGCGCAAGGTTGAGTTGAGCATAACGTAGCTCTAGACCAGCGAGTGGATATATATTCGGCGAGAATGATCTTCGTGGAGTGATTCAGCCCAACACACTCCATGATTCTATCGAATATACGGCCCAGAGCTATATGTAGGATAAGACCTAACGGTGAACGCACGGGTTGCCTGGTTCCTCAACGAACATGTTGATTTGGAACAGCGCATATACAGACTTAGAGAGATCATCTTCAAAGCATCTTAGCACTTGACTCTATCTTCTTATGACTAGCAGATAATAGACTCAGGGAAAATGATAGATTTTAAGCAACTCACGATGTCATTAACGCATTATCTCGCAGTACGCTCAATACAGAGCTATGGAACATTACATCCTCTGTACAAGGTCCGCTTGGATCCGTGGCTTGGGGTGGCGGACGTTCGACATCATACAATTTTCTATAATTCGAGAAAAGATAAGTAAGTTTATTAAAAATCTCTGCGTCATACCTCACGTTGAGCTATCAGCGGGCGACGAGTAGGTTAAGCAAGATACTAGCCAATAGTAGTGGTAGCCACAGACAAGAAGTGACTGTCATGTCTCAAACGGATCTGATCGCCTCACGGATCTCGGGATTGGCCGAAGCCATTGATCACGGTTTTTGGGCGGCAAAAGTTTCGAAGGTGGCCCATCCAGGCACTGCAGCAGTCCTCTGCAAATCTTGAACAGTCTTTTCGCATCGTTCGTCCACTACGTCCCTTTTTCTAATTTTATTTACGCTGATATGTTTCTAGGTGGTTGTTTTGAGCTGTCTGGTTAAGCCAAAGGAGGGTTCATAACACGTGGAGCCACAAAAAGAGCAAGTATTGTAACTGTCTTGCATGCTTGGTTCAGTTTCAGCGGTATTAAAGTGCGTTCTCTTTCTACTTCCCGTTACATTTATCTAACTTTAACAAGTACGTTTGACAACGCCGTCCTACGTATCGGTAGTGCCCTCACTGGCATGTCACCCCCCGACCCGCCTCCAGAAGTAGAACTCAAAGACAACCCATGGGTCCCACCCAAGGACGGCCGTTGCATCATCAACGAACTCCCCGCAGAACTTCTCGGATATATATTTGAACTTGGATATCTAGCGGAGAATGACAAGGTGGACTCTGGCGAAGACGACGACGACATCGAGGACGACGAATCATTCGACTCCCTCTCCCACTCCTCCCATAGCTCATCAGACCACGAGCGTGATCTCCCCATTGAGCTCCTTGTTTCGCGCGTATGCCAACATTGGCGGAACGTGGCGATTGGCCTTCCCGCGTTATGGACGAAGTTGCAGTTCAAGGATCCGTTTCACGATTTTGAACAGCAGCGGACGTATCTTGTACGTGCTAAAGGGGCACCATTGGACATATCGATAGACTGTACGTTCGAGGAGGATGACGATGAAGATGAACACGCCGCACTGCAGGATGACTCTGGACGAACGGAGTCGCGAGTATACGGGGAGATCAGGCAGGTAATGGAGATCATCCTCCCTCACGCGTCACAGTGGCGTTCACTTGAAGTTATGGTCTCGCATTACCTGCTTATGCAACTTGTTCTTGAAAGTCTCGGCTCTCTATCAGACGGTGTGCCTCTCCTTGAAGTTCTCCAGCTATATCATTATGAGGATTCACCCGAGGACATGGAACTTTCTACATTCAAGCCCCCGCATCTCAAGGAGCAGGACTTTATTCTCTTTCATAATAAGGCACCAAAGCTATCGCACGTCGCCTTGTGGGGCGTACACCTAAATTGGCCCAAAACGACTTTCCTAGCCGGCCTACATGATCTGGAACTAGCCTACCACTCACCCGACGTCCGCCCCGCCTACCGAGATTTTCTACGAATACTGAAGGGGAGTCCACAGCTTATCACACTGACGCTATGCGAGAGTGGACCAGTAGGTGGACCCGTCGAGTGGCTCGCCAGTGTACAAGAGGAGCCCATGGACACTGACGACGACCAGCAAGCATCCTCATCCACCTCACCATTCACGAACTCCTACGACTCAGCCCTCACTACACACACACTATCCTCACTTCAGAACCTTGTCCTCGCATATATCACCCCTGAGTACGCCATCAACCTCCTCGACCGCCTCCCCATGCCCTCCCTCACCTCCCTCGCCCTCGACATCGAAGACGAACACATGTCAACCACAGAATCCCTCATCATCCGCCTCTGTTCCCCCCAACCGTCTACCTCCTTTTCATCAAATAGCAGCACGACCCGCTCGATATTCGGCTCTATCGAAGCCCTCAAGCTCAGCGGCCTGCGCGGCGTGTCAAACCCCGTCATTCTCCGCGCCGGCCTCCAACTCTCCAATATCACCCAGATGAACTTCAATATGGACCACGTCGACTGGCCGTGGTTCGATATGCTCGTCGACCCGAAACGACTCACGCCGCTCGCGAATGCGAATGGCGACCCTGGCACGGGCGAGGACGACAGTGCGATCGCGCACTTAGGGATTTCGTCAAGTACGATCATGTGTCCCCGCCTGGCGATACTCAGCATCGCAGGCGTGGACGGGACAGATCTTCGTGATTTAGTTCAGACGAGGAAGGAGCGGGGACATCCGATCATGGAGATGTACGTTGACGATGATGCACCGGTGGACGAAGAAGACGTGAAATGGTTGAGGGAGAATCTGGAGGTGTTGGATTTTTTTGCGGGGTCGGAGGATGGGTTTGAGACTGACGATGATGGGAGTGTGTTGGAGGTGGACCTGGAGGAGGTTGATTTGGACGATGAGGACGATGAAGATGACCATCATGACTGGGATGATGCGGATATTGAGGAAGAGGAGGAGGGGGACGCAGATGAATGGACAGACGAAGATTAGGTGTGGTATAATGGGTAGTAGTTGTCGAGAGAAAGTAATGTCAATGTACGCATACACGCAATCACCACTGTATTCAATGTCCTGCTCGTTGCACGAACTGTATTGTATTCATGCTTAAGCCTGATGTGATCATGTGAAGAGTTTATGGCGAGTAAGGCCCCTGTCACTGTACGGGCAGATGTAATGGTGAAGTGTCTCGTCCGCAGCCTAAGTTCGGAGCAGTGGGCACGCATACGAGTCCAACTAGTATGCCGAGAATCGTGATATCTTACAACACAGATCTAGCCAAGAAGTGATATACACCAGTATACACCCGGTTCGAGGGCAGTTGCTTGGCAAGGGGAACACCGATATGACGTCGAAGCACTGCTTTAACAAGACCCAAGCGAGTGCTGGGGACGAACAGAGTATCGAGAGGCTTATCACCCAGGTACTAGGATAACCAAGTAAGGCATGCATTAAGATCATTACAAGATACCAAGAAATGGAGAAACCCGATGATAATGACGAAAAGATGGATGGATGGAAAAGATGCAACTGTACCGATACACGAAACGCAGAACCACCTCCAGCCGGGGTGATGAGAGGTATGAATACAACCACACGGACAAATGTGGGATTCGGGATATCTAATGTACACTCAAAAAAGTCCTATATTGCGATTGAATCCCCGTTAAGTCCCAATGTATCCAATCTGCAGTTCAGTTGAGAGAGAAACTCACCATATCTACACATTCGACGAAGGATCACGACTCTTTCACGGGGACCGTCGACATCCCAATCAATATCTCCGGTATGCTCTCATGTCGATGACTCTGGTGGGGCATCGCGACCATAACAGCAACCTGGATGTCTTGGTCGTTCCTTATCTCCGGAGGTCCAGTCTCCTCGATAGCAGGAGAACTGGAAGTCTCTGGAGATACTCGGGGTCGAGGGCGTCGGAAGAGGCGTGCAATGTTATAATATCGGGGTGGGTGTAGGATAGTGTGAGGTGATGATTGTGTGGAATCGTGGCTTGGCCCAGTGGATTTCCCCTCGTTGGCGTGAGAGGTAGGGTCGTGTGCAATGCGAGCGGTCATAGGCTATGTGAAAGCATGAGTGTCTTATCGCACTGCACGAAAGCATCGCAGAGCTCCAGAGCAGCCACTCACCAAGACATCCTCCCACCCTTCATACTCTAGCAGCCCCTTCTCGTCCTCGGGACCCACATATACATCCCATAGCTTCGGCTTCTCACCAATGTCTCGCTTCTGGCGGGGATCGAGAGCGTCAGCAGGCAGGATTCCCGCAGCTATTTGTTGTTCAATATGCAAGCGATATCTTCGGCGGATGAGGAAAGAGCGGAGGACGATGGCGCATGAGACGAAGAGGAGGACGAATAGAGTTGCTAGGAAAGTTAGACTGTTATATGTTCACACCGCGGCCGTATAGAATTACCACCGAAGAACATGTGAACGGTAGAGCAATAGATTGGTAGCTAGGTGACGCACAGATATAGAGTAGACGACGGAGGATTGAAGTTGCCAGTGTTGCCGCCATTGTTGCCGGTATCAGAGGACGACGGTGAGGAAGAGGAATCGGTCGAGGTGGGTGTCGGGTCTGTTGAGGACATGTTGTGTGGAGGAGGTGCAATTAGGCGTTGTAGACTGAGCGCATGAATTCGTGGTAGGAGAAGGAGAAAGAAATAAAGAGAAAGAGAGAGATGAGGACAAGACCAGCCTGTGCGTGGAGAGAGACGGATGCAGCGCAGGCTCACACAAGTTGGGAGACGGCGATCCGTGTTTGTCCCAAGCGCCCACTTGACTAATCTCTACCTGGCCTGCAAGTGACCCGAAACCAAATACACACTGCACAGACTCCAGCTGCGGTGCGCCAGAAAATAGGAGGGATGCAAGGACAGGCTGTGCAAATAAAATGCAGCTCTTGTAATTGTTTTCTGACCGCTTGTTCTCGTTATTGACGGTTGCCACACTGTATTGACCGTTCAAGTACTTAATAGTACTGTCCTAAAAGGTCTATGCACGCTGAAGCAGCGTGGTATATGGAGCTACGACCGTTGTTCATAGATGGCAGTAGAGCAACACCCGCACATCATGATTCGAGACAGGGGTCGTTTGTTATCACGCGCAGCCCGACAGTTTATCAGCCACCGCCTCACATCCCGAGACGTCCGTGGCCAACACCGCTCATACTGACTTACGCCTCGGGCAATTCGCCGCATTCTGTTATCGCACACGGCATAGAGAGTCAAGAAATTAGTTTTGTGTTGGTAGACTAGAACAACGGGGTAGTCAAAGATCAGAGGACGGTCCGGTCTGATCATCTGCTAAAGCGGACTGCTAAAAACGCTGAAAGTGGATATCGGTGCGCGCGTAAGTAAAATAAAAATAGAACGGGTGAGGGGCGAGGGAGGACGAGGTAGGAAGGGGTAAAGCGTGAACCAGAGGGCGAACCAGAGACGATAAACAGCGGTGAATCAGGAGCTGCCAAGATGCGCGGACAAGGGGACGGAAGGAGGACAATGATGGGTCAGATAAACGGATGAACAGGAAGATGCGAATGATGAATGTGGGAGAGACGGAAGGAGATGACGATGAAGCTGTGAGAAACCGAGAAACGGGAGGGTTAACGTGTGAGAGGTGAAATGAAATGGGATGGTGTGACGTGATGTCGTGGGCCGGGTATGTGCAGCCCATGTGACATCTTCAACCTGCGTGCCGTTCTAAGTATATGGCAGGGCGATGAAGAAGTTTAAGTGAAAGAAGAGAATCGAGAGGAAAGAAAAGGTCCAAATGAATATGATACACGTTGGAAGAGAGAGGGAGAGACGGCGAGAGGAGAGAGACAAGGGAAAGGAGCGTGTAAGCCGCAGACTCACTATGAGCGGGCGCAGTCAAACAAGAGCCAGTCAAATATCGGTGACCGAAGACTCATGCTGGAAAAAGAGGAGGGGTATAATCTCCATTATCGTCGCGAGGGCGTGGAGGATCTCGTCGACTTAGCGGCGGTCGGCGAGGATGTAGGGGTGTCATTGTTATTGTCAGAAATCGACGTAAGAGCCAACGACCTAATCAACGTGTTCGTGGAGCTTGCCTTCACGAACCCAGGCTGAGCGTACAACGCGCCGTACACGTTCAAGTGTATGCTCACTAGTTTTCCCAGTCTGTCCGCCAGATGCCGGATCTCGGGAAGCAGCGGCTCGAGTCCCAGGCTGGCTGCTACGTCTGCTGGTGGGTTGGCAAGTTTTCGAGGGAGGGGCGAGGGTATGGATGAGGAGGCGGACGGAGAGGAGAAGAGGGGAGTAGAGGGAGAGGAGGAGGATGAAAGGATCTTTCCGAGCACCATCTCCTCCACAACCCGCTTTATCCGTTTCTTCATAAGCACGCTCAGCGGCGAGTCGCTCCTCAAATGCGACTGTGTCCAGCTTGTCGCGATTTTCAGCATGTTTTGGTCCAAATCCTGCGCTGTGGGCAATGGCCGACTCTGCGTTTTATCTCGAGCCTGAGTGGCAGTCGAAGAACTGTTCAGCGGCGAGGACGTCGCACGCATAACAAGCTGCAGCACCACGTCGTTGATGCCGTCACGCCACTGCTGCTCGGTGCCACTGTTGCTCTTCGCAAAACACCACCCGAGACGAGCAGGTCCGATCTCCCAGACCTCTTTCTTCAGCGCAAGCAGGTCTTCAGTACTGACTGCGGGCGCTTTACCGGCCTTGGTCGACGAGCCAGAGTGCACGAGCTGTCTGTAGAGCATCAAAAGCATGTACAGAGCCGTAAAATCTGCTGCATCGTTTCTTAGCGTGGTCAGTCGAAGGTGATCGAGATAGAGCGTCTCGGGGTATCCTTTCGAGTTCGTGTGGTGAGTCGTCGGTGAAGAAGGGAGGGGACGGGGACTTGATGGTGGGGAGTTAGCAGGAGATGATGCAGTAGAGGAGGAAGCGGAGGTGGACGGAGAGGAACCGGACGACGTCAGATGCGACGGCGGGTCGAAGACAAGGTTTACAATAGCACGGGTGGCGGCCATTTGAACCTGCTGGTTCCTGGACGACCTAGTGAAAGTGTCCGTGATCGACTTGGGTTGCTGCGTGGGCTGAGTGGCCAGCTCGTCCCAAGCAGCCTGAAGCCACTGCCTCGTGCCATCCAAGCTCAGGGTCGCTTGAGAAGGAGAATCGGATTTCGCAGAAGACGACGACTTCTCCTGGAACATCTTGAGCTCAAACTGCGCGGCCGAATGCACGAGATACGGGCGGAGCGTTTGGAGTTGGTGATTGGCTACGTCCTATGTTTGAAGAGCAATGAGCGCAAGAACAAAGGCATGCGGATTTAATACATCAGCAAACCATGCGATAGGCGTGACGGAGACAAAAACACAAGCATAAACGCAGATTTAATCGCTCGCGTGCTCGTTCAGGATCACCATGCCTCCACGAACACGAGAGCGGACCGCAGCAAATAAAAGAAAGATAAAATGGGGGATTTTCAGGTACTCACCAGCTTCATTAGTTCCATGATCTCGAAGCACATACGTATCGCTCGCACTGCGTCACCCTTCGTCCCTGTGCCGCCGGGAGCACAGCTCTTCGCGATCTCAACCATTTGGTCTACGGAATGGTCGCGCATTGGGGCGCAGTAGCATCTAATGATGTCGCCGATGGCTTGGAACACACCTGACGGGTCAAACAATCCGTGGCCGATCTCCTGTTGGATGAGGTCGATGTCAAGAATCGAGCGAAGATAGGAGACGTGAGAGGTATTCTGCTGGTAATGAGGATGCAAAAGACCTGGGTGAAGACCCGGGAGCGTTGTTGACGATGAGGCCTCAGTAGGTGCAGAAGTGGAAGGTTCAGTTCCTGCAGGACGGGGCTCAACAGCGGGCTGAATGATGGAGATGAGGACCTCCAAAAGCTCTGTTAACAACGGCTTCAAGCGAGACGGCATGCGAACAGTCGTGCAGTTTGCAGAGGCAGAATACGCGCGGATAGGTTTGTCAGTGGGCATAGCTATCGAGCTACATATGCAGCGGCGCTCAATCGGCTTGCCGCTCGAATCGAGGGTTGTGCAGGTGCATCCGGTCTCTAGTTCACGGACAATGGCAATCCAGTAACTCTCTGCGATGTTACGCTTGCGAGGACTGAAAGTCGGGCGGAATTGCAATCCAGGATCGAACAAGAGATCGTGACCTGCACAGAAGAGAACGGAACGAGGGGTAAATACAACGAAGCACGCCGTAAAGAGGAAGACGATACGGACGTAGCTGCGGGTTTCGGAGAATAGCCTCCAAATCGAGTTCCTTCAAGGTCTCACGATTGATTGGGGGCTGGTGCGGAGGTACATGGGTATAAGAGTGGACAGGAGGCGTGGCCTCGATGGGGGAGACTGGGAGAGATTGGGAGACACGCTTCGGGGTAGGAGCAGGAGACGATCTACGAGTTTCAACAGCAGAGACGACATCGCTATCTGCGACGACAGCAGGACGAGTATGGCGAGCAAACCTTCTTGGAGAGTATGGCACACCCGAGTAGAGCATGCGAGTCCGCCTCACCTTGCGCGGCGACAAGGGCGACGACGAGGGTATTTCGATACGCGGACGCTTCGGTCTCGACGGACCCTCCTGGCGGTCGACGGGCATGATGGGTGTGGTTGCTAGCGACCGCGAGGACGAAGTGCGAGGTGAGACTGGGTGCTGCCAGAGTCGATGGTGGTGGGGTGCGAGCAGCCAGGCGGCGGGTGCGGCGTGGACCTCTGGTGCATCTGTGGGTATCCTGGGTGTTGCAGATGGGTCGAGGTGGATGGCGTCGGTGTCCTGCTGCTGGTTGTGGTCGACGTTGGGGCGGTCGTCGATGTCGGCGGGGTCGGCCTTGCGCTTTCTGCTCAGGGCGAGTCGGGGGTGGGACTCATTGGGACAGTCTTCCATGGGACTGAGGGGGCTGGATGCTTGGGTGGGGGAAGGAGGGACGATGGCCATGGGCGACCATATTTAGGGAGAGGGAAGGCCAGCGCGTGGTAGCAGCCCGCCTGAGCTACACACGCTGCCATCACCCCTCACTTTCAGGAAAAACACACCAAATCAATATTCCCTCCCAGCCGCTGGCCGCATTTTTTGTATTTCTTTTGTCCACCAGAACTCGTGTTTTGTGCTGTGGCCCTCGAATGGCCCTCGAATGGCCTACTCAAAAATATCCTAATTTTCTCCTAAAGTGTTTTGTGGCCACGGCGCTTGCGATCAAACAAACATAGACAAGTATGTCAGACTCAGACATCATCCGACATTCGACAACAGCCTAAACTACACCGCACGCAATGACGACCATGACACTCTCGTCGCCGACAAATGCACGAGCAGCAAGGTCTCGTGCTCAGCAACGAGGACGCCTTTGTCCTCCCCAACTAGGCGGATCACCCTCGACCACCAGATCTCCGTCCAGCTATCGCACATTATACTGCAGCACGGCTACCACGTTGTATCCATCGTTGCAAGTCTGCGGGGGCCCAACCGCCCAGCCTATCTGTTTCAACCCGCAGGTTTTATCCGATCGCCTCAGGCGAACCTGCCGCAGAAACGAAACAAGAACTGGCTCATTGCGGCATCTCCTAGCCAATGTTCGTTAGAGTTCTCCTCCAGCGACTCGCCTGGGAGACCAGCCAGGCAATGTCCGCCTAGGTGCGTTCTTCCGGGTCGTTCTCACTCAATACGACATACACTCGTGTCCGTCCTGATTACTGCGTTCCCAGGGTAAAAGTCCAGATGTCTGGATATCTAATCGCGTGAGGTACCGGCTTTATATTGCCTCATAAACATGAGGCTCCCGGACGCTGACTAAGGAGTATCTTTTATACTCCTCCTATCCCTCCTATGGTGGAGCCAGAATACACAGCAGCCTGTCTCATTCGCTGTCCGAGGCGTGTGGTCTGTCCTGTTCCCACAAGTCACGTCGTCTCCTTGCAACGAGCAGAAAACCAGTGCCGCAGCGCCATCCTGCATGTACATGTCGCCGCTTCTCATCTTGAGATCAACCTTTGCCTTGACCTTCGTTCTACCGCCGACTGTCTCGTTCCAGTCCGTGTAACTTACTTCCGATGACAGTACAACCCACATACGCCCGCTCGCGACAATTTCGTCGTTCCATTCCTTCTCAACAAAAACCTGCATAGGCCAATCCTACACCGGTCGAGTGCAACTCCCCCGCCTCCACACATCAACAATAGATCATCGCTATGCCATAACCGCGACAGGGACCGATTGGCCTGTGTCGAGCTAACACACCGGCATCCGACAACTACCTTTCATTCCTCTGGCACGCAACCCAAACCGCCGAAGCTTCTTTAGGACTCGAAACCTTGATCTTGTCAAGCCGTGGCCAGCTTCAGCATAGCGTCCCACCTCCATTGAACCCAAAGCTTAGATTGTATCACCGTGGCAGACCGCACAACTCCTCCGGACTAAACTCGCCCAATCGCGTCTCAATTGCGTCTCAGAAAATCCGCGGACGCCATAAGAACACTGTCAGATATTGAAAATCTTCGGGTCAGGCCCGCCGGAACGGGTTTATGTTATGCACGGATGGCAGGCTAGCACTACACAAGTACGTTACTGATATAGATAACCATGTGCGGCAGGAATTGATTACTACTAGTACAGATAGCGTAGGCTTGCCAATGAAACATGGTAACTTTACAATAGCACAGACGCATGCGCTCCTTTCACTTTCATAGATCAGACCGGGTTGTATGTGCTGTACGTACCGTCTCACTATCCATTGCAAAACAGCTGGCTTCTCCCCTATGACAACTGCCACTTCCGTCGCCACAAGCTCGCATCGATATCGTGCTTGAGACTCCACCATCCACTCGTCCACTCACCTTCGTACCGCAAAGCTTCTTCCCAGTAAATATCATCCCGCGGAGGCTTTCAATCTATCAGCGATTCCGGACGATGTAGGCAATTGCAGACGTCTTGGCTTGCCATCACGGACAGGGTTGAGGCTGTCACGTTACCATGCTATGCCGTACACTTTACATATTCGCGACTTCCACCCCTCCCTGTTTGACTTGCCAGTGGAGGCCTCGAGGACGAGTTTCTTTGTATCCGGCTGGAGAGTTTTGCCCGACCGACAGGGTTCGAACGTGAGGGAGAGTGCATGAGTTCAGACCTTCCTTGTACTCTATCATCCCTCCCCCTCACTCGAAGAGGGGTTTTGAAGGGGTCCCTCGGGCGATTAGGCGTTCGAGGCACGATGGCATAGCATGAGCATGCAATAAACACACTTCCTTTTTCCGACAATCTAACTTTCCAGAAAGCTCTGATCTCTTTTGACGTCATCATGCAGGCAGGTGAAAAGGGCCTTCACTCGTTCACACGCTACGGTGCATGGTGGTAAGTATCCGTCAGCAGGAATGGACATACACACACATGTTGAGCGTTGGATGTCAAACTCAGAGAGCGCAAAGCTGACCGGAATTCATGCGGCTGATATCAATTGTGCGAAGAGGAGAGATGAATGTGATCTAGAAGACACGCTACGTACGAGTGAAGTACAGGTGAAGGACTTGCGAATGACGGGCGAGCGAAGTAGCTAGCGTCCATTTGACTACTAATGAGCTTTAAACGAATCCATTACAGCGAGGCGGTGGCGTTTGGTTTTCATGCGTCGTCGATCAGCTTCTCCTCCTGCTTCGTGTCCGCCTTGGCGTCCTCCGTCGGTTTCTTCGTCGCCTTGCGTCCGTAAAACTCGGCGATAATCTTGGGACTGATGCGGTTGAGCTGCTCCTTCGGGAAGATACGAAGCAGGGTCCAGGCAAGGTCTAGCGAATCGAAGATGCTGCGCGCCTCGTATGCACCTATAATGGAGATGCGGGTCCATAAACCTTATTCAACGAGGCAGACTGGATAGCTCAACACGTTACCTTGTCCGACAAATTGACGCTCGAATTTGTCCAAGAACTCCAACGCCAACTTATCTTCTGGCGACAGGGCTTCCTCACCGACGACGGCCTTCATCGATGCTGCATCACGACCGATGGCGTATTTCGCATACTGCAATGTACCAGCAGAGATAGATCAGCCGTAACGTTCGTCATATCAGGTGTGATAAGTGAAACGACTGACCAGCTGGTTAGATACATCACCGTGGTCCTTCCTAGTCAATTTATCACCGATGGCACTCTTCATCAAACGAGACAAGGAAGGCAGCACATTGATGGGTGGGTAGATTTGCCTGTTGTGCAATTGACGGTCGACGAAGATCTGTCCCTCGGTGATGTAGCCAGTCAAGTCGGGGATAGGATGTGTGATATCTGTGAGATCACACGGTCAGGCAGGTTTGAATATGAAAGCAACAGCACGAGGTGTTATACCATCGTTGGGCATCGTGAGGATAGGAATCTGTGTGATAGATCCATTGCGGCCTTGTACACGACCTGCGCGTTCGTATATGGTCGATAAGTCAGTGTACATGTAACCCGGGTATCCACGACGACCAGGGACTTCTTCACGAGCAGCAGACACCTGTTTTGCACGAGTAATCAGCCATGGGACGCCTGCAAGTCACGGGAGATACGGGTACCTCTCGAAGAGCATCCGCATATGACGACATGTCGGTGAGAATGACCAGTACGTGCTTCTCCAGTTGATAAGCATAATATTCAGCAGTTGTGAGGGCCAAGCGGGGTGTGATAATACGCTCGATAGTTGGGTCATTCGCCAAGTTCAAGAAGAGCGTGACACGGTCCAGACTGCCATTCTCCTCGAAGTCCTGCTTGAAGAACCTAGCTGTCTCCATGTTAACACCCATAGCCGCGAACACCACGGAGAAGTTGTCTTCGTGCCCATCGTGGACGTCTTTCGTGGGGCGTTTGACCAGGCCGGCTTGTCGTACGATTTGAGCAGCAATCTGTAACGAAGCTAAGCATTCTTGGGGCGTTACAGAACGAGTATGAACCAAACCTCATTGTGAGGAAGACCTGCGGCAGAGAAAATGGGGATCTTTTGACCACGGGCGATCGAGTTCATGACGTCAATCGTGGAAATACCAGTCTGAATCATTTCCTCGGGGTATATGCGAGAGTATGGGTTGATAGGTGAACCTATCGTGAGTAAGTCACCGAAGCTGCACAGCATAACGCATGTAGCTCATACCGTTAATGTCCAGGTAATCTTCAGCGAACACCTTGGGTCCATTATCAATTGGTTGACCGGATCCGTTGAAAATTCGACCCAGCATGTCTTCTGCGACAGGCAACTTCATGCTGCTACCCGTGAACTCCACATGCGTTGCCTTTACGTCCACGCCTGAAGTGCCCTCGAAGACCTGGACGATGGCCTTCTTGCCTTGCACCTCGAGGACTTGGCCCCCACGCTTGGTTCCATCGGGAAGGGTCAATTGCACAATCTCATTGTAAGAAGGGAACTAGATGCAAGATATCATTGAGATTTCGTCGATTAACACATGTGCGCAGGGACACACACCTTGACGTTGTCAAGCACGACGAGAGGACTGCGTTGAATATTATTAGAGTCAAATCCGCATCCACACGCCAAGTAACTCACCCGTTAATCGCTGAAACGGTGCGATAGTCTGCAGGAGGAGGATGAGAGCTGCGCCAGTGGTTCTGGTACGTCTTAACGCACCTAGATGTGGCTGCACGCGGTACTCGCGCGTTACTGCGGCGGCGTTGATAGCGGCGAGTTCTCTGTCGCTGATTCGTGGATCTGCGGCCATGCTGGATGTGGTTTGTGTTGAAGACGTCGAGCACGACGACGACGGACGAGCTGCAGAGGAGACGGATGCGGCGTGCGGTTAGGCGCACATATGATCAGCTTTCCCACGGTGACTGCCCTGCGTGCGCGTGTCTGGGCGATCTCTGCAGCGGTGCCCAGCCAGTCTCTTCCACCGCCTTCGCTCGTCCTCGACGTTCTTTCTTTATCCTCGACCACCACCATCTACCTCGTCTGCCACGCTTATCTCTCTGCTGTGCTTCGCAGCGTGCACGCATGAAGCCATCGCCAGCCAGCCTCGCACTGCTAGGCCTCATTGTCGTCTCTAAAACATCCGCGCATCCAGTCGACTGGCTCAAGCGATTTACATTCACACCCTCCACAAGACAAGATGGAAGCTGGCTCTGGGGCTGGGCGTGGGCAGCAGACGGCAGTGTGTCAGTCGTAGACAGATCCCCGCCGCTCATGTATCCCGCAAGGCCCGCATCATTTGGCTCGGAGCTCACAGACCCCTTGCTAGGCTACGTTATCCCCCTCTCAGCTTTCACCGAACCATGTCCTGCCAACAACAGTGCGACAGACACCCCTCTTTATGCTGACCCTGTGCTCGGCTGCCCGAACTTGTGCATCAGTGGCCCCTCCAAGCCCGATCCTGAGGAGCGGTGGATAGCATTGGTGCAACGAGGGGGATGCCCCTTCGTGGAAAAGGCACGACAGGCGCAACAACTAGGTGCCAGGGCGATTGTAGTAGGAGGCGATAGAGATAATCCAGACGCCTTATTGAACATGTACAGTGAGAGTAAGTACAGGTCGGTACTCAAAGGGGCACTTTTCAAGTTAGACTGACACCTTGCACCAGCGGATGCGTCTGATGTACACATCGCGGCAACGTTTATCAAGTACTGGGACTATGCCGAACTGTCTGCTCTCATTGCCGCATCTAACACATCTCACTCCGGTCTGAGAACTGTCTCATTGCTTCTTAGCACGGAATACTCAGCATGGGAATGGTACTCGTAAGTCCGCATCGTCTGTGGTGTATCTGATATGCATTGACGTTCATCTCCTTCCAGCCCGATCATCACATTTGTGGTTATATTGCTTCTCCCGTCTATACTCACATTCATCACACTCCTCATTCACCGTGTTCGCGCCGCCCGGGCAGCCCAGAGAGATCGAGCACCAGAAGACTTCGTACACAGTCTTCCATGGCGCGTGTGGACAGGAAATGGTTGGGAAAAGCACGAGTCGGGATACCCTCCTCCCGAAGATCCCACCGAAGACCCGTCTTCCGCACCAGACGTCGACCTTGAGCGTGGTGTCCTTGAAACATCGTCTTCGTGTGTGAACGAACCCGCTTGGGTTGATCAGCAGGAGGAATGTGCGATATGCCTCGAAATGTTCGCGAAGGGAGACCGGGTCAGAGTCTTGCCGTGTAATCATCTCTTCCATCTCGACGAGGTGGATGAATGGCTCATCTCAAAGAAGAAAGTGGTATGTGTTGCGTTCTTACACTAAGATGACCAGTAGAAGCTGATATCTCCGGGAATTACAGTGTCCTATTTGTAAAGCAGATATCACCCAGCCTCGTCCGCCGCAACTACCAACGAATTCACCACATCCTCCTGATCCATCTATCACCCCTCCGCCACCCTCCTCAGAACCCTCGCACGAGCCGACGGAACGCTCACCGCTTCTGTCTGGCTCCTCATCCTAACGCCCCTTCCCTTCATTCTGCCCAGTACATTCCTCACGACTCTTCTCTCTCGTATTCGTATACCCGGCCTTACGGTACGATACATACTCTCTGCGGCATAATTCTCTCTCGTCATTACATGGGCGAGTCCGCTTCCTTTTCATCTAATGTTCAGCCACCAACGGGCCAGTGCGGCTGGCGAACATTCTTTGGTCTTTCTGTCCGAACACGAAACATTTCAAGCTGTATTCTTATTCTTATCCTTTGGTGCTGCTAGCGAGTAAAAATGCTTTAACGATATAACGATAATTCGAAATGTACGAGATGTAATACTACAACCTTTTGTTTGTTGCAATGGAAATGCGTGATTACGCCACCACGATGCCGAATGCTCAACTCAGGTAAGTAGAGACGTTGACCAAACAGTATGATATCAACCCGCTCTCAAGGCCTCTTCAGGCTAAACGTTAGATAGTTATCAGCGTTTCACGTTCGTCGGCATTCGAGAAGTCGAAGCAATCAGTACGGATGCGGGTATATGTGCATGACTGGAATACGCATACGTACAGCACGTAGTTACAGGCTGAGCCGTCGGGTGATCCCAGAGGATAGTTCGGGGCGTTGATACCATGATGCGCAGCGTCAGCAACAATCATCACGCTGAGACGCCTTTTATCATTCTTCGCGGCAACTATACCTAGGAATGGATAAAGGTTGTATCACATAGCACGAGGCTACGAGGGTCTGGGTCATGAGCTGAGCATCACTGGTACATGATCATAAACACAACTGTCGGCGGAGGAGGGCAGCATACAGTACAGTAGACATAAGTCAGAACACAATCTTCTTCCCCTGTGGCGCAACGATACTGGGATTTTGTTTCTCCTTGAGCATCTTCTTCGCCGCCCAGGACGGATGCAGGGATTTTTCTTCTTGTTTCTTTTCCTGCTGGATGTGCGGCGCTGATCAATCCCAAGTAAACCATCATGAGCATCACAGAGGCGTTCAGAATGGAGACGATAAGATACGTACGGGGACCTCGACTCCGCTGCTGCCATCCCTGATCCTGAACCGGATTCGACTTTGACTGCGGCGGTAGCTGTTGTCTCGATCGACCCTTGGCGGCATCCTGTCCATGTCCATTTCCTCTGGCAGAACGCTGCGGACCGTCTCTACCAGGTCTATCACCTGGTTTGCCCTTACCGTAGAGTTCTTGCTGCTTCTTCACGTGGTTGGCGTTCCGGCCGTATTTCTTCTCCCAGATGCTACGAGTGCAAAAGTGTATTAGCAAGCGGGATAACGGATGAACATCACAATGAAACCGTGTAATAGGTGGAATGTACTCACGCTTGACGAGCACGTTGGCCTCGTCTGTTCTTCTTCGGTGCAACGTCCTCATCATCACTGAGATCAGAGGCATCCGAGTCTCCGCGGGTGAAGCCCACAGCGAGGGAGGGAAGGAAGGTCGATTCTCCTGCCTTCTTGGACTTTTCAGGCTGGGGTTTGGCAGGCTTAGCGGTAGATTCTTTCCGGGAGGATGTGGAGGGTCGAGGGTCATCCTCTTCGTCCTCACTATCGTCTTCGTCTTCTTCCTCACTACCAGGACCCTCGTGAACTGACCCGGACTCCCAGCCCGCATCGTCCACCTCTTCCTCCTCGTCACTGAAGGCTTGTACTCTCGAAGAAGCATCACTTTCCTCATCCTCGTCTTGGCTCGCCAAATTCTTGCCAGTCCTCGCCTTCTTGCTCGCTGGTCTATCTCTTTCCTCTTCATCCTCTCCCCCAGTTGCCTCAGCCCCTTCATCAACTCCTTCCTCGTCCTCCTCCTCCACAGCACGTTCCTTTGCCTTCCTTAGCTCCGGTGAGACAGCGACCCTCAACGCCTCCACAACCCCCGCCACTTCCGTTGCGACAATCTTTGAACTCAGGATTCTTGCTTGTACTTTCGCCTCGTTTGACCCTGGAGCAGCCGGGACGGCCACATCTTCGGGCGAAAGCTCCTGTGCAATAGCAGTAGTAAGATGCTCGTCTGAGGTTAGAAGCTTGTCTTTATGGATCTTCGTGCGGAGGGCGGTATTTGCGAATACATCGGTGTCGAGATTCTGTTTGCGCAGGTTGAGGAAGCGGGAGCATGAGACTGGGACGACAGAGCTGAGGAGAGTAGAGGTAATACGGACTTACCTTGAGTATCTCTAGCTGTGATTCCAAGTCTGCGATTTCTGACGAGTCGGGTGTTTTAGACCTACGCAACCCAAAGCTTAGTATCTGTCCCTAGAAGCGTTTTAGAAGATGCAACTCACCTCAACCCCTTCAGCTTCTTCACCGTCTTCTGCACCTCAAACGTCTTCGCTTTCTTTGCAGCTTTCCGAACTTCTCGTATATGGTGATGCTTTTATAGCTTGAGTACATAAGGCTCATGCGGCATGCTATATGGAGCCTGTGGATGCAACGTACAAGTTTGCCTGCTAGTTTTGCAGTTGGGTCTTCCTGCAGCGTAAGTACGGAAATTAGTGTTGGTATGTTGTGCGTGTTTGAAGGGGTTCACCGACCTCTCGAGCAGTGTCAGAACGTTTTCTCTTCGCCCCCGCGACACGACCTTTCTCTCCCATGTTGCTGGCTGGTTAGTGTAAGTTGAGTGTGGATCGGTTAGGAACAAGAGTGCAGGCCAATATTAATGAAATTCAAAATCATGAAGAAATTCTGACAGTATCACGATGTGTCATAGGCGCTTGCTGTACATCACGAAGGACTCAGCGGTACGGAAGTTCGAATCCTGGAGGCGGCAAATATTTTCTACACTATACAGTCCCAGACAGTAAGTCGTAATGTACCCATACGTACAGCCATGAGATCTTCTATGTCACATCTGTCTACAAAAATCCAATCGCGGCAACCATAGAAGTGTCCAAGTCCGATCATCAATGTTCTACAGAACCCAATGTTCAATCGTCCAACGTTCAAAAATACTTCTCGTACACGGGACGACAGTGAGACTTGTCCGCGGATATTGCATAACCCCAAGCGCACTTATCTATGACAAGTCTCACATGAGATGAGCCCAACCAATCAACAACAGGACAAACTCACCTATAACGCATCTTCCTTGCACGCAACGAACTGTATCCACCCCGGCGATCTGACTACAATCCTGACCACTGCCAACGCCGCTTGAATCTCCGTTCATAGCATCATCATGCACGCAGCCGCCACACGACTCCAGGTCGTGCTGCACATCCACACACTCGTAGTTCTTCACAAACACTCCTCCGTACCACTTGCCGTAAATCGGACAATGCTTGAGTCCGTACGCACAGGGACGCTTGGCTGATGCAGGGCGCGTCCGTCCGCGTGCCTTCTCTTTGTCCGATTGAGCGAGGACGTCCTTTAACGCTGTACATGTATAGAACCCCGATGAACAAGGAATTCGTATAGGGGTATTGCCCGAACGGTGAAGAATGATCGTATGAGCTCACATAGTGTACATACTGTGCTTCCTTTGTAGCTGTAAGTCCCCGAATCACAGGCAAATGCGGCGCTCGATCCAGGTAGAGGGACATAATAACCTGGTTCGGCCAATTCGCAGCTTGTGCTGGACCAGTCTAGGGTTTGAAAGTCAGTTTTTGCGTGTAACATGGACCCTGTACAGCGCTGGATTGGCGTACGTGATGTAAAGGTACCCTCGGAACACTATTCGTAATGAAAGGAACAAGCTGTAAGTGGGTGCTTGAGTAAGGTTCGTCTTGGGCCACTCACGGGTTGGCAGGGCGTTCTCCCGGTGGCACTATAGGACCCTGGTGCGCATGGCCTTGATATGCTGTTTACCGTCAATTTTGCGCCATTCGCTGGTAGAGACAGCAGCAGGACAAAGAAACAGGCGAGCATAAGCAGCGAAAGCTGAAGAAAAGCCATGGGTGGGTCGAGCTGGGGGCGCGCACGTTGCTGCGGGGAGTTGAGTGCTATAAGTGTCAACTTTGTCCTTGCAGGGCATCAATAATGAATAAACTGCAGGGCTCGGAGGAAAAGTGCGAAGACATCTTGATTGTTCGCCGTCCGGATTGATGTCGAAAGGACGGCAAGGAAATCTAGGCCCCGGACACAATACTTGATATTTGCCTAGCATGGACAAAAACGTGTTTGTGATCGCTTTGATAACACAAGGGAGGAGCCACTCGGTGTGTATCTGACAAGGAGAAGGTTCAGGCATTTAGGAGTAGGTCACCCCTGACGTCGTCCTCTTAGTATCTTGAAACAGCCTTTGGAGGGCTACTTTACTGCCTGGGGTTGCCGTGAGAGATGTAGGCTCCGTACGAAGTTTATGAGCCACTTACCATTGTTCGACGAAACTTCTCGAAACAAAAGTGCTGATGCACGCAGGAAAACACTGTTAGGGCCGATGCCTCGTTGCAACTTGTACTTCCCGTCATGGAAAAACATTTGGCACTAACACTCCTATGTGGCCTGCTAAGAGTTCAGGGAAGCAGCGGTCGAACCAGTCCTCCTGCCAATTTCCAAATACTCCCGAAGCACGGACATAAAGCGCTCGGCCCGGAAGTTCCGTCCAAATCAGCCATCAAGTAGATCGCAGATGGGCCCGTCAGTGCTTGCTTTCTCTAAAGCCACATCCTGGACAAAGCAGGATTAGAAGAATAGGTAAGTAGTGGTGTGTATTGAACTGATTTCGTATTCAAGGACTCATTTAGCCTAGGAATCACTCTCAGAGACCGGACTTTGTCTTCCAATATGACTGAAGACCAGTCAGAAGGAACTCTGTTCGCTGCATTCACGAGATATGACGAATATTCCACGACACAGAAGACCTTCTTGGAGGCTTGTAGCAGTGATTTACAAGAAGACCTGGATTATGCCAAGCGTCTGCTAACAAAACTAGCCTCAACAGTATGTCGCTCATGTATTTATCTCCGTCATTGCGACTTACAGTCGTTTGGTATCCGAAGCTAGCAGAGTACCAAGAGCAGTCTTATCTGTTAGATCCGTACTTAGAACGGCTAGTTACACCGGTCGTCGAGCAGCTCAAGAAGGCGGTCACAAACTTGAACGCACCCGAAGCCGCACAGCGTATAAGCTTACCAGCACATCTCTTATACCTCTACATCAACTTTCGCGGCTACAAGTCTATAAGTGCGTATAGCCGGTAGAAGGTCACTAAAGAGACATTAACGATACGCCCCGATAGCACGCTTCTTCCCTCATGAGATAGCTGACCTCTCTATCGCCCTCAATTTCCTGTTACTGCCAGACGGACCCGCACAAGTGACTTGGCAATGGCATCTACGATACGTCATGCTCCTATGGATGTCACTTATCTGCATGCTGCCATTTGACCTCGCTCAGTTTGACGATCCGGAAAGTGTTGGGAAGACCGCTTCAGACGTCGAGACCGTTGCAAAATCGTATCTTAACAGAGCCGGTGTCGAACGACAAGGTGCGGCCATATTGCTAGCAAGATTATACGCAAGGTAAGAACCTGGATGTTCGTCTAGCTCAACCTCAGAGATTAACCGCTGCAGGAAGGATACAAACGCCAAACTCCCTGCCTTTTTGGATTGGACCGAACACGTTGTGACTGAACTCGATGATCTCTTCACTGTGGGTAGTCTAATACCTATCAGCGCAGATGAGATTCCGTGATTCTCAGAATGTCGCAGACTATCGGAACATTGCAAGTCCTGAGTGAACTGACCAAGTCCGCGCCTTCTCATCAAGTGCTCCCTCATGTACCCAAGCTGCTTCGTATTACAGCTGCTGTCGGGGTGAGTGAGCGGCTGGCAAGCAACACTCTCATCCGCAAATTGCGGATCAAGTTAATATCCCGCACCCTGCTGCGTCTTATGACGGCGAAACGAAGGAGCAGAAGGAGCAAAGGTGAGCTACTTCTCGTGATTGAGTCGAATGGAAATGACGTCTGATGTGAGGGGTGTATAGGAAGATCTCTGCGGCCTGATTCCAGTACAGAACCTGAGAGTGTGGACGATGAAGACATTGACGTTCCCGAAGAAGTCGAAACCATCCTCGAGGATCTGCTCAAGGCATTACAGGATAGAGTCAGTATCCTCTCTTGAACTACTTCAGCCGTGCACCTCATCACCCTCATTGCAGGATACTATCGTCCGATACTCCGCTGCTAAGGCCGTTGCACGAATCTCCGAGCGCCTTCCTGCGGACTTCTCAGAGCAAGTCCTCGATAACGTCATCCAGTTGTTCTCCATCCACTCTATGGCGGCCGCGAGTTTGTACGATATGCCCGCTATAGCGGAGTCGACATGGCACGGGACGTCCTTAGCTTGCGCAGAGATGGCGAGGAGGGCTCTGGTACCAGACGACAAGCTTGGCGAGCTAATAAGATGGATGCGTAAGGTATCTGCTCGGTTGATTTCTGTTTATTTTACATCACGTCGCTGACAACCATCCTCTGAAAGGCACTGTACTTTGACATCCGCAAAGGAGCACACTCTGTTGGATCCAGTGTCCGAGATGCAGCATCCTACGTTCTCTGGTCTTTAGCCCGCGCTCAAAGCCCCGAAGCGTTGGCCCAATACGCCACTGACCTTGCGCAGACACTCGTCACGGTGTCGTGCTTCGACAGGGAAGTCCATATTCGACGTGCTGCGAGCGCCGCGTTCCAGGAGTTTGTTGGCCGGACGGTACGTTCAAGCTATACCAAAGATTATGAGGAACTGATCATGCGTATATCTGCGATATTTTGTAGAGTCTGTTCCCCCATGGTATCGACGTACTACGAAAGACGGATTTCTATGCGGTGGGAACCAGGCGAAATGCGTTTCTCGTCGTTGCACCGGAAGTCGCTGAGTGCGTAATTCACATCAGTTTATACTGGTGTTTCTCACCACCTGATCTAGGCACGATGAATATCGGCAGAGCCTGCTCGACCACTTGCTCTCAGTGACAGTGAGGCACTGGGACCCTGCCATGAGACAGCTGGGTGCCCAGGCTATTCGGAATATCTGCCGGCTCGATTTGTGGAAGCTCGGACAAGAGTGCATCGAGAGAGTGGTAAGTATATACTTCTCCGTATATGTCACGATGGTAGTTAATGATCCCTACGTGCAGACCCCTTATCTCACTTTTGTGGATTCGTCAGATATACACGGTGCCCTTTTGACATTGACGGAATTGGCCATTGCATACAGGGGCTCAGAGCCCAAAGACCGAGTCGAATTCAAACTGCGCGAGGTACGCACAACATCTACCTATCTCGGCGCACCTGCTTATCACTGAACCTTCTTTTCCTGTGTCCTTATTCACTTTAGATCTTCTCCCTCCTGAACAAAGTCCCCTCCAAAATCATGCAATCAATGCGTAACGAGCTCATCACGAGCGCCGCATGCCGTCTCATCGCAAGTAGCATCTCCATATCGGAGATAGAGCTGGGAGCACGGTCCTCTGTGCCCCATTGGCGGTCGATCGTTGATTTTGCGCTGAAGAGTGCTAGTGTGCTTGTGCAAGAGGCGGCGGCGGAGGCGATGGCGGCCGTCAGTGTTTTGACGGACTGTAGCCCTCAAGTTGAAAGATAAGTGTCTTTCATAGATCACTTCTACCCTCAGAAACTCTCCGTCTGACAATACTCTTGATATTCACGTTCATCCAGGAGGCAAAGACTGGCTCGGCTGCTCTACAGCAGAGCGTGTGCCGGATGCTTGGGGTGTTAGATTACAACCCTCACCCAGAAGCTCTGAAAACCACCGTTGTGTTTCTTTTGGCATGTGTGGACCGTTCGGTATGTATAACTAGATCTGTATCTGTACCATTTTCCTGAACCGTTGTTTATAGGCACCTACGAAACTGCAAAACGTCGAAGCCCGTAGGAACGCATATCATGCTCTACCACAAATAATTAGTAACGTTCTACCACGCCTGGAAGACCGTACGTGCTCCATAACAAGAGAAATATCTCGCTCCTTACTCATACCTACAACAGTCCTGTCACCCGAGGCCTCGGTAGCAATATTTAATTCATTCCTCTCAGGCTTGGAAGACTACTCCACCGACGAACGAGGAGATGTTGGCTCATGGATCCGAATAGCCTCTGTCAAAGGTATCGCAGATTACTCAAATGCCATAATATCGAATGCACAGTCTATCTCAAGCAGTAAAGACTATCTTCCTCTCGAGAAGTTCCACGAGGGTGTGGCAGGGATATTGAAACAAGGCGTCGAAAGATTAGATAACGTCCGTCAGCAAGCTGGAGAGCAACTGCTTCGGCTGTTGGCTCTGTCGTCTGTGCATTCAAGTGCACAGTCGTGGAAAATACATGGAGAAGACCTCATGCACGAGCTATTTCTGAGGTACGGTTAGCCCCTCTGCCTCGGTCTCTCTAATCTGACAATGAACATTATAGTGCCGAGGATCAGACGGGGTGGAACGAAAGTTCATGGATATTTCCTCGCGTCGTCAAGTTGCTTGCGATTCAGGAGTACCGCCATGCCATCCTCTCCGGCCTGGTGCTCAGTGTGAGCAGCAAGACCGACAGTACGGTGCGCCTAAAGTCTTTCGATATACTACTCACCGCCTCACTCAAAGCACATATTGGGTGATTAGAAACGCCCCGTCAGTGCGAGTCTAGTGACCTACGCTCAAGGTCTGCCTGTAAATGACGAATCGGCTTCTTACGATTCAAATCGCCTTACTGCCGATTTGCTGGCCCTGGCTAAGCGGAATCTCGCCTCAAACAACATTGTTATACCAGTCCTTCAGACGTTCAATGTTCTCCTAGACGCAGATGCTTTTGAGGAACTTGACCAGGATCCGGATGGGCTCAAAAGGTGAGAATTTCGTACCTCTGACCATGCTTTTAAAGGTGGAATCCACTAACATGCGGGCCGTAGTCTTCAAAGTCTCCTATCAATATGCTCAAGAAACATCTCGAAAGTAAAGAACGTCCAGCGCGTAGTGGCCTCCATGAAAGTGTACGCTCTACTTACGACAACTATAGCGCCGTATTACGCTTACTATCTCTATTTTAGGATTGCGAACCTCTTAACGATATCTTCTCTCCGAGCTACCTGTGCCGCGCAGCTCCCGGCTTTCCTCGGTCATCAGTATCCCAAGGTAAGCGAGTTCGCCGAGTATATTGAGGACTGTGGTATTCTAAAAATACTAGATTCGGTCGGACACGGCGGAGGCCCTTTACCTTGTGCTTCAAAGTAAAGACGTGGGCATCGAGACGGACGAGGCAGAAGAGATTCTCTTGGAAACTGAGTGGTGCGTCCTCCCCATTATTCCTAACCTTCTATTTTGTTCCCCACCCCTCTTGTCCCTTCCCATGACCTTCTCGTTCCCACTTTACCCCGTCAGTGCTCAGACCTTTCCCACTTTCCTGCATGATCTTGGTCATACATACCCCTTTTACCCTCCTCTCGATTCACAAAGATCAACTCATACTTACGTCTTGCTGTGCATCCCTTTGTGGTGCCGTACAGGTCGTCTGACGATATGGACGTGATTCGTGAGGCAGCTGAGCGCTGTGCCAACTTGCTGAAGGGCCAGGAGTGATCACCTGTCGTATAGTATTCGGGCTTTCATGACCATTCACACCTACATCGTACTCACCCCTCCCTTGTATGCCAGCTACGTCCGATCCGTCATAACGTCCTCCCTGTGCTTTCGAGTGTTGACACCGATCGTAGTATACAGCATAATACGCCGCCAGGAATGAAAACATGTTTCTTCAATTTAATGAAAGAATCGGATGCGCGTGATTTTGCCAGATTCACCCACGTTTATTTGGCACCATGGTTCTCCAGGGTCATCGGGGCGTTCAGAACCCCAACACTCAAGCCTAGAACTTATCGTGTCTGCAGGCGGATATGAAGGTGTGAGGTTTACACCATCATCCCGTTACGTACCCAAGACAATGGACCGTGGCGCAAACAACACACGGTATGTCACCGAAACGCATGATGTTAGTAAGGTGAGATGAAGAACCGGAATGGACATGACACTGCTCACGACGAGAACATATTTCACCCATGTTGAATGAAAGTGCTTTGGACTACTGAATACTTGGCTACACTAGATACAGGGGCGATACGAAGTGAGGAATTTCATGAATGAAGATGTGAGGCTTGAGAAGGATCTAGAAAGATGAGTGCTATCGGGATGGTTTGCATGTATAAAAAGACGAGTGGAATGATGATATATCCAAGAGAGATAGCTAACAATACTTGAATGGGAGGTACAACATTATAACAAGACGAGCTAGACGACAAAACGAGGACGAAGCATTGAACGTGAGACAGTAGAAAATGGACAACATACAGCTCGGAGTAGCCACCTGATTGTGGCGCAGTTATACTTGGAACCCAAAAGAAAAAGAAGTATAGAACGAGAACTAACTTTGCAGTTTCCCTTCGTATCACGTCCGTTTGCAGACATGCCTCTTTCCACCTGTTGCCTGAAGCCGACATTCCCTCGAACACCACATCTCCCCGCACCTCGGGCAACACGGGAAATTTGACCCCATCCTCCTACAGTTCGCACAGGCCGTTCGCACGCGGAACTTCGACGCATCCTCGAGAGCCTCCAGAATAGGTCTTGTCTCCGTCACCTTTGGCCTCACCGCTAGGGGCTTGTGCTGGATCACAGGCGAGGATTGGTTAGAATGTACTGGCGTTACTACACCGACTGATGACGGTGCAGTTGGGAAGTAATCAGACTCTGAGTAGGACGACGGTGTGCGGCATATTGACGGTAGAGACGAGAGATGGCTCTGGTCATCATCAGAGTCTGACGAAGATGGGCTGCGACCACTGGTGCTGCCACTGCTCGAAGAGCTAGCGTTTGTATCGACAGCCCAGGGAAGCTTTGGTCGTGTGGCGAAGCCCCTTAGAGAGTTGAATCGTAAGCGAGAGGGTGGTTTGCTTGCCTCGAGAATCTCGTGGAGATGTCTGCGAGGGCAGCTGGTAGGCGAGAAGGCACCGATGGTCTCCTCTGTCTCTTTGCCAAGAGAGAGTATGGGGCGCGCACGGGGCGCGGTGGCACTCGAAGGTGCGACAGTGTGCATTAGGTGTGGCTTGTGGAATGGCAGTTCAGTCGTGGAGGTCGACGAAGAGCGAGTCCGAAGCGGGGAGGAATATAAAGTTTTCTCGACAGGGCCCGCGGCGCTAGAGGCCGACCGGGTACGAGCATGTCTAGACCGCAGGGCCTGAACTGCCTTGGGGAGCGGTGTCTCGCCCTTGGCAGGGGGCGGGCTCGAGCTCGAGGGGAAACATATGGATCTTGCAGCCTCAATACTCTCCCCTTCTATGGCATCATTCGTCTGGTCCTCGTGGCGTTTGCGGTGATGTATTGCATCTTTCTTGGGTGTCAGTTTACATGATGGACCAGCCTGAGGGCCCTCAGAGACGTAGTAAGTGGTTGCTGGGGCGGGTTCGTCTGGCACGACGAGCATGGTATCTGGGGAAAGAGTGTATAGGAAGGATAGATAAGACGGGGCTACATTTAAAGCAAGTGGTCAGCTCCCCGAGATGGCGCAGAATTTGATGAATATAGTAGATGATATCATTACGGGCACTCACAATCTCGGCAAAAGGGTAGGGGACGTAGATATGTTCAATGTTTAACGCAAGATGAAAAGAGGAGGAGGAGGGAACATGGCAGTTCCAGTTCAAGCTGTTTTAAATATATGAGCAAACATGCATTAGGTGTCACACGACCGAAAACAGATTCTGATTGGCTAGCGTCTATCGGCCTCCTAACGTTTCTGTCATACCATAACACTAGTACTCGTCTCTTCTTCTGATAACTAATAACGCTTGACATATACAGCTTGACCAGTGCTGATACTGCGCCGTGCCATAGCCCCCGTCGTCGAATGACAACAAAACTGTGTACCTGACTGTCATCAGTACGAGGTGAAACACTGCCAAGTCCCCAAAACGACTGTGGTGCGTACTCCATGCTACCCTGCCATATTGTCTCTATCGCTCCTGCGAACTCCGCGATACAGGTCTTCTAGCGGACAATCAATGTTCAACCATGCACTAAGGGCTCGCGGGAGTAAACGCAGACAGATGACGAGAAAATCATACGCTTTCAGGCAGGCCACATCCCGTGTACCGTGTTATTCGGGAAGCTATACAGAATCTTATACATTCAAGAACACCAAAGGCACTGTGTTATCGCAATCATGTCCGTCGCACTCCCGCTCTCGCACGCGTTATCAGTTCCAGAGCGTCCACGGTACGTAAGGTGGATATCGAAGCGAAGGAGCGTGTTTGCAAGGTTTGTTGTAGTTGGGATGTTGGTGTTCTTTCCTCTCGCGGTAATATATCGGCCTCACTCATTCTTCAACAAGCTTGCCCCTTGCCTTTTCAGTTTGAAGTAGGTAGGCGAAGCACTGTGAGTGGTGTGTGCAGATAACCTGAGTGGGAATGACACTGGCATCTATAATCGTACAGATATACATGTATCAGCAAGTCATTCAGGCGTCGAGCCCCATGACATCTCACACGACCTCCATTCATTACTCATAATTATCTGTACAAGCTTCACAACATGACAGTTCTATTCTCTGGAAGATTTGTTCACGCCCGTTCCTTCGAGCTTTTTGCCATAAAAGGCAGTTTTCATCAACTCACTACCCACGGGCCACGATTCCGACAAGTTCATGCTTCATATTTGTTTGTTATCTGCAATTTCTCCGAGGCTTCCCTCGATCTTCTTGTACTATAATATTCACTATCATTTTCCTGTAGCATCCAAGTAACATCTGAGGGTGTGGCGGGGGGGGGGGGGGCTCCACACGTCACTTGGCGTAGGTGTACGGATCATGTCCGCGCCCAGCCAATGTGCAGCGCAGCAGTCATTGTCATTTACGGTAAAGTCATTAGGTCATGTTCATGTCCAAATTCATGGACTCTGTGATCCGCCGCGAGTGAAAAATCGAATGTTTGACAGATTTCCAAATCATGTATAATATTTTCCGCACCAAGGAAATAGCTCTAAGCATGCATGCGCATGTCATAAAAATCCGATCTTTGTGAGGACAATCAAAAGGGAGATTTTCCGAGAGAGAAACCAGGGGAATGAGAATGAAAAAGGTGAGGGAAAGCATGTCATGGTCATGAAGTGGAAAGGAAGAATGTGCTAGAAAATGCCATGACATAGCCTGCCACCGCCCCGTATCAGGCCATCGCCTCAAGGGGCATATGCAACTCGTCCGAGCCCGAAGCCTCAGGCTCAAGGTCCCCAGTCTGCTCAAGGCAGTGATGTTTCTTTCCCCCTGTGCTGACGAGCCTACACTCCCTCGAACACCAAGCGTCCCCGCATGTGGGGCAGCTGGGGAAATTTGCCCCGGCGCGTTTGCAAGTCACGCAGACGCCGGGAACGCGGATCCGGGAGGTATGTTCGAGGTAGGATAGAGAAGGACTTATGGGCTCGTGTAGCGAGGGGGAGTGGGAGTGTGGGGTAGCTGGGCCTTCGGAGGACGAAACGGACGCGGTGTCGAGCGAGGCGAAGGAGGGTGCACGGCTAACAGTGTGAACTGAAGAGGACATATTCATAGAGGGGGCATGATGATTATTGATACCAGTACGCGAGGAGATGGCCGGGGCAGTAAGTGTTCTTGGGACCAAAGCTGGAGACGTCGGCAGCGGTGTCCATTGTCCCTGATCTTCGTCCGGTTCGGGTACCTGTCCCGAGGGAAGCGGCGAGCGGTCGTTGTAGTGGAAGACTTGCATGGCAGCTCGAAGGCGCTGACTGACTGAGGCTATAGAATAGAGACATGACGGAGTCCGACTCTGTACGTCAATAGATACGGTAGGAATCCCCTTGCAGGGAACTCTGACTTTGGGACTAGAGTCCTTGTCAACGATCATCTTGGATGGTACGGGTTCACGTAGTTTCGGTGCAAACGTAGCCAGAGTAGCCAAAGCGGCAGGAGCAGACTGGCGACGAACGCCACGTCCTCTTGGCGGAGATGGCCTGTTTGTCTCCTGCTAAGAATACGAGTGGGATCGTCAGGATGGGAAAGTTATAAGATCACCACTGACGAGTGACTTACGTTTGTTTCGGAAGCAGATTGAGCCTGCACGAAATTGTGTTGAGTCATCGTCACGGGCATTGAATTTGCGCGGGTTCGTTCATAACGTTGAGCTGAACATGACGATGAATATGATCAGTGATCGTCGTAAACGTCATATCCACAAAGGCATCTGACTTACCTTGCCTCGGCATGCAACACAGATGTGCTTGTCTGGGGTCTTCGCCTATCTCAATCATAAAGTCCTCAAAATGACTGCGGTAAGTGACTGGACCATGCCAGGTGTGATGTTTCCTCTATTGAGCGTGAAGAGAAAGTGAATTAGCGTAGGATAGGCGGCGAATCAATGGCGAAGACTCACGGTAAATCCTGGACGAGGATGGGGATGAGTTTCAGAGGCTACTGCTTTGCTTGTGGATGCTTGTGCCATTATTCGTCGGCCGGGGGTGAGTTGAGTGAAGGTCCAACAACGAGCATCCTACGGTATATGTACGAACGTCAAATCCACAGATCACACGAGCCCGCCAGATTCCGGCGCCGACAGGCCAGGAGAGGAAGTTCGCCACGAGGCTCTCTTCGTTCGATGGAAGACGAGCGAAGGTCGGTGCCATTCGGCCAAACTGCGGAAAGTTGAATGTCGCTGTGATAAGAAGGGGTTACGGGTCTCGTTAACTTACGTGCTTCTCCTTGGGAAACTCATGAACTTTTCGTCACCGTTCATTTCCCAGAGTTCCTAGGCATGACGCTCAGCCGTATAGTGCAGACCACGAAGTGTTTCGTACAAACCCAGTCAGAGTCCAGCCCTAGGCTATCCACGAGGGATATGGGAGCTTGTGATCAGTCAGAAAATCCGCTATGCTTGTATGAACGACCGTGCATCAATATCTTTCGCCAACCAGTCAGCATTTCCTGAGCACGCTTGTTGGTCGTGACGTGCTGTGTAGATGTGTCGTGCGAGCAAATCTGAGAGATGAAGTCCGATCGACGCTGCTAACTGCGCATTCTTGCTGCAAGGCTCAGAGGTTGCGAGGATGCGTGTCGACCAGATATCCAAGACATCGGATCGTCACGCATCTACGGCACATGAACCTGAGAACCGCGGTTTTGACGTTGAAACTATACGGACCGTAAAGTTAGAATCTCTGAGAGATTGTGTTGGAGTCTGTGGGCCTTCGACGTTCCATGGCGCAATCGCAAACCGAGCCAGACCTATTCAGGAGCAGCGGAACGGTGTATGCTCGGGCAACGCTAGCGGATGGGTCGGGAATCTGGATTTCCCATCTATGTGGAGATGCCTTCGTCGGAAGTCTCCTATCGTGCAGAGTTACTCTCGAAGCCACTTGCCGTGGTACACGGGGCTTTTCCAGTGGACACAAGCCGGCGTTGAGTAGTGTGTAGAGCTTAGACGCCCCCTTTTAGGCGGTCACACGACCAGAATACCTTCAGCCACCAGCGTGTCAGCCAGCTGCTTTTCATAACCGTCGAATTTGATGCACAATCCATGAGTGCCACTATGCCATAACTTCTTGAGCGCAAACGGTGGCCTACCAAGACAGGAAGTTAGAAGATTGTGCTGACTGTTCGAATGATACGAGATATGTTCCCACCAGCAAGTGCTTGTTGACAATTTGGGAAGATGTGCGGTTGGCCATGCTGTATGTAGGCGGAGCATCGTGCCGTGGCCACAGGACAACCCGTCTCCACTGATCTGCGCTGTCTGTTTTCTGAGCAACGACGGGCTGCGGGTGCAGAGAGCCGAATGGGTCCAGATACAGTAGCATTTCATCGCTAGAATCCTTTTGGCTTCACGACTTATGTAATCTTGACCTTTCTGGCAAGGAATTTCTGCCGATTCGCTCGCAACGCTCCACGACAAAAAGCATTGTATCCTATGTCGCCTGGCACAATGATCAGTACTGAAAGGTTGCACGGAAAGGCCACCTCGGCAACGCTTCGGAATTTCTAGTGGCGCAGCAACGACGCCGACAATGTACGCACAGATCGTAGGCTCGAATTGGGGATCATCATCCACGAACGTGCAACCATTTATCTGGGATGACTGTTGTGGCACTTGCAACCAAGGCTCGTCGTACGTTCCAGGCTGGTGGAGTGGCTCAGCGCGCAATAAGTCTTGAGCATGCATGGACGTACGTGACAAGGGCCTCCGTTCATGACTGTGGGGGTCGTGCTCCGTCCTTGCGGCACAAAATGCGAGCTGAACATTTCCTTCTTTCCCTTTCTTCAAGATTCGCGCCACGAAATGACACTCATAAGAGGTGTCTCGAGTATCCGTGCTCTACAAGGGATCCAGATCGACCGTCGGTTCAGGCAGTCTGAGACTATTGCGCCGGCAGGTCTAGGGGTTGCATTTGTGGTCGTGTGCCGCTAAAAGCTGACAGCGGAGTGTACTTCGCTATCGGCCTTCTCATCTTCATTTCATCACATAAGAAGCTGAGAAAATGACGTTAAGGCAGTCTCGGAGCCAGGAGTAGCATAGTGGTCGTACGAGCAAATTCATCCACATGCCCGACACGGTGCCCGCTATGCATGCCGCTATTTCGTTGTGATGAGCGGCGTTCGCGGGTTTGCCCTGATACGCTTGCTTCAAGTGTTGGTCATGAGTCGCTTCCGTAAACCCCTACACAACAAGGGAATGTGAGCGGTTAAGCCATCATGAGGTATAGGGATGAGCGCAAGGAAGTACACGGACATGATACACGGTGAGACAATCATAAATCAGAAGCTCTTTCGAGGTAGAAATGGGCAATTGTCAGCCAGTAAAAATCCAATGATTGAAGAAGGCCTACTCAACAGCATGTCCAATGGGCCTATCAATGGATACAGTCTTTGGGTCGCGGGCGTACACTGATCGACGTTTGCAGTCTGGTCAGAAAAGAGGTCGGGTTCTCCCTCTCGAAGCCTGGCCAAAGATTGCAGTTCTGCATCCGTGATTCGTAGAATACAACGTGCACACATTGTTGTGTTTATGGTGTATGTCTACATAAGAGTCAGGTAAGCAGCTATTTGTACGAGGGTTCAAGTTGCTTACTCACAAAGTCCTGAGATACAGATATAAATAGCAATAATTACTACACACATACCCACTTACAATGCTCCTGCATTATCTTCCTGTGAACTGCGAACGTTGACCAGCTCGAACACGATAATTCGATGAACATCTGCTGGCCGCGGGTTTGGTACGCGCAGCGTCGGAGATCAAAAATATGGTACCGAAAGCGAACCGAACCAATCAACCGAACCGCGAAGTCGTTGAACGCGACCGTCGTGTTCAGCGTCGAAACTACGGTCGTCGCTGTTTCCGATGGCAGAGACGACACAAGTTTCTCATCGTCAAAGCAAGGAGCTCGTCGTCGTAAATAATGCGCTCATCACACCTTCTGTATCCCCGCCTCCCTCAGCCGTTGGTCGAACCAAGTCTTCATCTCGGCCGCCTCCCAAACGTCCACGCATCAACTCATTGAACTCTGCAGGACCGTCGAGCAGAACGTCATCGTCGTCTTCAAAACCTATTGACCCCAGTCGGGACGAGGCTTGGCGCGCATCTTCGAAAAGGTTGATAGACGTTTGGGATTCTCTAGCTGAACGGTATAATGTCCCGTTGGACCAAGATGATATTATTGATCTTCGTACAGTCGAGCTGGTGAAGGACCGTGGTATTGTACGCAGCTTGAAGAAAGGCTTCGATATTGGGGTCTTCGGGGCACCAGAACACGAGGAAGGAGATGCCGGTGCAAGTAGCGAAGACGGCGCGTTTACGGAGGTGGACGAGAGAGACGAAGAGGTTGATGAAATCGACTCTTTCGCGCAAGAGCCAGTTGTCCCCGTCAAGATTGAGCTGGAGAAGGCGAATCGACACGTCCCTCCGTTCCGAGCGGGCAACCCGGACGATGCAAATGACTTGAAAGAGTTTCTGGAGGCAGAGGAGAGAAGAAGAGCAAGGGATGGAGAGGACGAGGACGAAGGAAGCGATGGATTCGAACTTCTGGAGATATTTTCGACTAGCGAAGAGGAGGATACCGAGGGCGACTCGTTTTATAGCGCAATGGGCTCACGCTACAAACGGGTCTCTAGTGTGCATCCGAGCCCTATAATCTCGCAGCCTATACCGGTATTTCAAAGGATTATAACCGATGATGCCCTGACAGCTGCAGACGAAGATACATCTGAAGACGAATTCGCAGCTTGGTCAGACGATGCTGCATCCGCTCGCCCACCTTCACGCACTTATTCAGACGAGGGACCATCCGAGCATAGACCCCTTGCACCACCTTCTCCCCGCCTTCCTCCTTCGGTCATACCATCTAAACCCTCTGTGGTCTTGTCTCGACGAACAAAATCAGTTCAGCCTTCCAAACGCCTTCCCAGTCCGACATCAATACACAGTCGTTCTCGTAATATTCAACTGCAGACACCCCCGCTTTCGCATACCGCTTCTTCTGTCAGCACAGAAACACCTGAGGTCAGGTCTTCCCCTGCTCGTCCCACGCCGTACACATCCCGGCCATCTTCATTTTCTCGATCGCAAAGTCCCCCGATCGCATCCTCCTCACGCACTTCTCTGCCTCCACAACCAGCCTCCAAACGAACGAAAACGCCTTCTGTACCAGGACACGTTGTCGAAGTTCTTGTACCGCCACGGCGTGTCGGTAAATCACCCTTTATAAAACCAGCACAGCGGCAAAATGGGCAAAGTGAGAAGGGTTCAGCTCGAAACGCGGCGGCGGCAGAAACATCGCGTTCCGGTCCTTTGCCAAGAGGAGTTGCTCAAGGGAAAGGAAAGGCAAAGGATATTCACCAGGAATTGTCGCTACGAGATATCTCTGACGACGAACTACCCCCTCCTCCGAAATTCAAGCCAGCGCCAAAACTGCCATTCGACGACATTTCAGATACTGAGCTGCCTTCTCCAGTGAAGAGGATACCTGCTCCCCAAAGTCCAGTGCAGCGCACGACGACTAAACCACCGCGGCGCAAGCGCAAGCGCTCTTCGACATCGTCCACGGCTCTCCAGATGTCTCCAGATCAGTCACCAATTACGCCTAGTCAAACATGGAGGACTCCATCTGAACCACCTAGAGGAAAAGCCAGGCATACGAGCGAAGAACAAGAGCACACAACTTCCGATGAATCCGGTAAGCTCTCCTCTAATCGTCAGTCCACGTTCGCTATCTCACTTTTTAAGCAGAAGCCGAGCCCATTGTCAAGCCCCGTGGCCACCAACGGACAGTTTCCGCTCGCTCTCGCAGCTCTGCTCGGTCTACAGACAGATCGTCAATGCCACCTCCCCCCGTACCATACCCACCCATGTTCCCATCATACCCTCCGAGCCAGCGTCACCTCCCACCACCTCCTCTACCCCCGATCCAAGACCCTCAAGCGCAGTACGGCTTCATGCAAGCTGTGCAGTATCTATCATATTACCTTGCGGGAAATGCAAGCCAGGCCCCGCCACCTCCTAATCATTATAATTACCCACAGGCGTGGCCTCAGACTCCCAAGCACCGCTCACGGGCACATACTAGGGATCCATCGTCTTCTCCGCCTCGAACGTCATCTCCTGGCGTACCGTCCGGATACCCCACATCAGGCCATCGTTATTCCCACTCGTATGATGTAGGCTATTCGTCAGGGACCTCACCGCCTATGTCCAGTTCTCCTATCCCCTCCTCTCCTACAACCACTTATCATCACCCCACGCCGGCCATGCCTAAGCGTAGTAAATCTCGTGGAAGAAGAGTCTCGTTCAAGCTCGATTCCGATGACGAGGCACATCCTCGTTACGCACGACGCGATGATCCCGCTCCCACACGCTCTACCAGCGAAAAGAAAGGGTCGAACAAGACGCCGCAGTCTTCCAGTCATCGAACATCGCAGAGGCCGTATTCCAACTTCAAGCATGCTCCAGTTGATGGACATACTTCAGAAGAAGACTCGTCATCGTGGCGCCGTGGTGAGCGAGGGCGCACACCTGGTCCTTCGTCTCGTGCTGCTTCGCGATCCGGCTCGACTAGATAGTGTCGACTCCCTTGTCACTGCACATTGTACAAGGGGGGGTTTAATCGTGTTTCATGGTCACGCTAACTCGAATGTATCGAACATCTGTTGTAGTTCTACGGTTTGCGGATAATGTATCAACGTTTCCAGTTTGCAGCGAACGCAGGCAATTGACACATTGAGATCCAGATCTTATCAGGGCGCGCGTCGGGAGTGATCCGTACATCGTCATAGATTGGACTTGTCTACAAACTTCCATCTCACTCAAACGATGCCGACTTTCGAGCCCGACAAATCTCTTCTCAACGCAAAATTTGAAGGCTACAAGCTCGATGCCATCGACCAGGATGCCGTGTTGTCAAGATTCAGGCTCGAGCACCCCTTAACGCAGACCTCTGCGGCGGGGAGATCGCCTCTAACTTTCCACGAGGTTCAGAGCAGGATCCGGCACAACCATCTTACTGTCAGTCCTGACGGGTCTGCGGTGTTTATCGATGAGGAGCTCAGAGTTGTAAGAATAACAATGAACAACGTGAGTGGTTATACCCACACCCGCAGAGGAATATGCTGATTTAATTGCACAAAGTAGATTGAACCTCGACCTTCCTTCGAGGTAGTATATGAGATCCCCCGAATACTGCAGTCTTCCGACACAGAAGGGCCGCATCGAGAGTACCCCTCTGCTGCTTTCCTCGACAAAGTCACACTTCTGGTGTCGGACGGAAACGGTACACTCTATGTCCTGCGACTGGGGCCGACGGGACCAGCAACGCTCTGGAGCTCGTACGAACTTAAGATCCCAGAGACGTACAAGTCATTGTATAGCTCCGTGCCGTTTAGAGTCCACCTCGCAGAGCATGGACCAGAAAACACTTTCGTCGCGCTACTGTCTTCGAAGCACTACCCAGTTCCTTTCGAGGATCCGACAGAGCCACAGACGAAGAAACTCAGGAAGTCAGTCTCCAAATATGATATCTGGGCTGTCGAGATCGACTTGGCTCAAATTGCCCAGGATCAGCCATTACCCCTTGACATCAAGTGGCATCGACGAGGGGAAGACGTGCCATCGTACATATCCTACATCGAGTCGAAGGAGGCTTTCTTACTTGTCGGAAGCACACCGTACCGTGCTCTCTCCGTTCCACACCCTCCAAACTATGAACCTTCGTCGGATGAGATTGCTCCGGTCCCGCGTGCCAACGAATCTCTGGATAATGCGCTAGCTACCAATCCACCAACCGGCCCACCAAAGCCACCTCCGTACTCATGGACGCAAACCGGTGACTCCGTAACAGTCGCATTTGCTCTACCTTCGGATACACCCAAGGACGCCATCAGAGTTACCTTCTCGCCCACAACGCTTACCATCCTCATTCAAAACGACCAACAAGCTTCCTCGACCCCTGTACCTCTCCCTCACTACACCCTCAAGAAATTCTGGGACGGCATCCACACCTCAACCTCCTTCTGGACATTCGACAGACAAGCCGAACATACCTACGGCCTCCTCACTCTTCACCTCGACAAAGCACATGAAGGCACACGGTGGCCGCACCTTTTTGCCCAGCAGGAATCCGCCTCCGAGCCAGAAGTCCCAGAGACTCTCGACGAAAGCGAGCTCTCCGCCATCCGCGAGTCCCTCGAGAAATACACTGCGGCGCTGCAGACAGGTGAAGACGCCAGCGGTCTTGGCTTAGGGCGGGGAGTGCCTAGTCTCGCGGAAGGGGAGATGGACGATGAGGTTGATTTGGATACTGGCGATGCTGTGGTTGTGACATGGGTCGGGCTGGACGGGTCGGTGCCTTCGTGGTCGGGGTCAGACGCGCCGTTCACCCTCCTCGCTACCCCTCTCCCTTCATCTGGACTTCAGATCCCGTCTGTGATCACAAAGAACGGACTGGACGGGCTGGTGTACACTTTGTCTGATGCAGGAGAAGAAGTGGCGTGGAAACATACGGCGACGTTCAACGTGCTGTCCTTTGTCCTCGCCTCAAAACGGGACACCCGCTTCGTGCACCACGTCTCCTCAGCCACTGGCACAGGCTCCGTTCTCGCATTCGAGAGTGGTGCCCGTGGACTAGGCAGTAACGTCTACATCTACCGCGGAACCGCACGACCGGGCGACAAACACGCCAAACAAGCTGTCCTCAAAGTCGGTGATGTGTCGAGCGGGCCATTGCTGGGAGTGGGACAAGTGACGACGAAGGACGGAAGGAGTGTCACGTTGTGTTTGTGTGAACGAGAGCTAGCAATGATACGTGATACAGTACTATGAAAGCGCGATACATCTTGTTTTGCTCTACAGTCCTTGTATATGCATGTACACCACCTAATAGCTAAACACGAACGCAGAGAGCAAAGAGAATATTTGAGAGAAACACCGGGTGATCATAATGAACATGCTGTTGTACACAACAGATTGTACTAAGGAACAAAATTTGAAGACAAACTATGAAGAGAGACAGAGACGGAAAGATACTAAGCCGATCGTGAGGATGTAAGCGGTATATAGATAGAGCTAAGTATGCCGACCGAGAGAAAGACACGACGGAGCAGATGAATACACGGGAGCGAAAACTCGAAGTTAATGAACATGTTCGACCAGGTCATGTCTTCAACGGACTCTCGCTGGCGTCCAAAAGACCTTCATGCTTGACCGCGTCACTAGGTGCGTCTCCTCCCGGTGTCTGCACCAGCTGGTTCGGTGCATCACCATCGATAACAGGTGCTGGAGCTTTAGGAGGAGGAGGAGCCTCTCCCTGAATACTCGGTCCCTCCTTCTCCGCCGCAGCCGCCGCCTGCCGGTCCTCCTTCTCTAGCTCCTCAAGCTGCTCCCTGAGCCCCTTCGTCGCATTAAACCCAGACGACGGGTACCCCTCTCCCTCTCCCTCCCCATGCCTCCACTCGCCCTCCTTCGCATCCTCAAACTCCCCATCCTTCATCAACTCGTCGCTGTCCTCACTTGACACCTCCATCTGGTCCTCATCCACCAACTGCACAATGTGTCCCCCACTCCCACCACTCGGACCCTCGAAATCGTCGTCGTCGCCGCTGTCGAACATCAAATTGTGCAAGTCCGCGATGGCAGAGCTTCCAGGCTTGTACGTGATCCCCCCATTGCTCCCCAGAATATGCGCGCCCAGATCCCACGTCGGCGCGCTGATCCCGTACAGCCTCCTGAACGTCTCGTCCTGCCGACTCCCCTCGCGGTCAGGGTTCTGCGATCTGTACGTCGACTCGCGCGCAGCGTACAACTCCCGCTTGCGTTTTCCCTCCTGTACCTGACTCTCCGGCCAGATGCGCGCGGGCTCAGAGGGGGTCTTGTATCCGTACCCTCTGTCGACGCGGTCTTTGACCCAGGAGACCCAGTCTTTGGGCGACTTGCCGTGCAGGAGGGCGACGATGAGAACAGTCATGTTGTCGGCACCTATGCCCTCGCCGCCACCGACGCTTGGGGCGAGACAGTGGTTGCACATGTCTTCGGCGATCTTGGCGAGGTCTTTGCCCTGTGCGACTTGAGCGCGGACAAAGTCGGCCACTTGTTGCGAATTCAGACAGTCCCAGATACCTGTGTGTTGTTGAAAATATTTAGCTGGGAGCGACGCATAATAATAGAACACACACTAACCGTCGCAGGCGATGACGACAAACTCGTCCTCCTCTGTGATCTGGTGTTCCACAATCTCGGGATCACATGTAATTATCTGGTCTTCAGCAGGCAGGGACTTGTTCTTCTTGTATTCGAAATCACCAAATGCTCGGGACAGAGCGAGGTTGCCTGCATACTATCAGTTCCATGTACACCATTTCACAGCATTTATACGCCAGAAATGTGTGTGGACGTACCGTTCACACGACCGTACTCGACAAATCCTCCCGCAGATATAATACGCTTCCTTTCCGCTGCGGAGGTAAAACAAACAAAATGAGAAATTGACGTCATGACACGAAACAAAAGCAGACATGACTCACACTCCAATTTGGGTTTGTGGTCGATGCTCAGGTCCTTCGCGACGCCCTTAGTGCAAATGATAGCTCTCGAGTCTCCGGCGTTAGCCTATGGGGCGGTCAATGGGATAACAAGGTGGAGTCGGTGAGGCACGACTGACGCAGAAGAGACGGTTGTCGTGCGTGATGAGCGTAGTGACTGCGGTGCACCCAGACGAGTCGCGCGCAAAGTCAGGATCTACAAGACAAAAACGAGAAGGTTTCAGATGTACTCGGAGGGATATATGTGAGGTGGAAGGGACGCACGCGACTTCATGTCGGCGTCACAGCCGAGAAAGGCGGACTTGAGCGCGGCGGCGTAGTCTCCCTTCTTATACCGCTCGTCGCTTATGATGCGTTTCCAGAGGTACTGGCCAGCGTACTTTGCGACGTTTGCGCCTGAGTATAAATAGCGATGATCAAAACAGCGTAGGTATGTTATAAAGAGAGGTGACGTACCACCATGCCCATCGAACACTCCAAAGAACGCGTTCGACTCCAGATCTGACTTTGACTCGTCGAGCTTCAAGATCGCCGAATGCGAGTCCTCCATGGCTAGATGGGGGGAGCATATGTGTCAGATTGAGTATGCGCAGGGTTCGGGGTCTGGAACGTTGCACCACAACAAGTACGAGCATGTGCTCCCTTCGCGTCGACGATGAAGGAACAAGAACTCACATATTCGCCAGCCCTGCATGCCAGTGAGGGCGTACAAGAATTTTTCATTGACTCCATATTCTGTTTCCTTGTCGGTGGCTATACGCGACACATACGCAAAAGGCAGAGAGAGTGATCGCGCACGCTCGAGTCAGTCTGCGTGTTCTATGATGGTTAGAGATTGCGAGGGGAATGCTGACCGGGCGATGAGAGTGTTTGACCCTACACAAAAAGAAGAAAAGGATGAGATGGTAAGCTCGTGTGTCTGTCCGAGTTTACTCCAAAAGCTGCGAATGCCGCACCATGAGAGAGAAGTTGCACGGGGTTTGATCTGGTGGTGGATGATCTGTTCAAGTGCTTAGTGCGCGTCGAGGAGGTCGTGAGGGAGATTTGCAGAGGTCGTGTGGGGTGGTCGTCGTTGAGGATTAAGCAGAGCAGGTCAGCGTTAGAGGGACTGAGGTGGTTCTGCCTGCCCTCTTCCGCCAGAAGGGGAGTCTGGCGATGGCTGTTGATGGTTATTTGCGGAGCCTGTCTTCAATTTTTGGAGTCAATCTAAGTATGAAACAGCGTCTCTCAAGATCTTTCCCCGCACAAGAGCTGCTGGCTGGAACCTAGACTGCAAGGAAGAATTTCTCATTGGACCTAGAACGAGTGCGCATCCCATCGTGCACGAGTCCACTGAACGAGATCACCATCTAAGCGAGCCCGCTTTGGGTGATCACGACAATCTGGATGGGTTCACTTCACCTCACGTTCACCTCATGCATCAGAAACACTGCCAAAGCATAAGACTACAAATATAAATTAGGAAACGTACGCTGTGCTAACGCTACTGCTACCTGGCATATCCGCATACCCAGAAGACGAAGAACCACTTCCAAGTCAGGGCAGTACGCCCGAGAAGCACGCGTTTGCATTGCTTTCTTATCGATAATTGTAAGCATGGGCACAACTTGAGCTCCTCATTTGCCGAACCTGCTACCGGTAGGAGTCACAGATATACAGCACTGTTACAATCTGTGCGTACGTGTATTATCTTGCTGAAACTAACGTCATTACCCGAGTACGCGGGATAAATAGCCCACAGCCTGCTGCAGATAACAGACACGAAAATTTCCCTGTCAGCACAGCCTTTCGGTGTAAGTTCTTGCGCGATGCTACTGCTTACTCAAATTGCGTGACAGGCTAGTTATTTCAAAGACCAATGAACATGCAGGCCTCAGGGATCGACCACGATGCATGACTCGTGACGAGGAGCAGTCGCACATACAGTAGCCGAAAGTATGAGATATCACGATCATTCGTGAATTCCAATTCTATTGAAGTGGTTTACGAGAGATGTTGCTCTCTCCTCCAAGTACACACAATCTAGAAGTCGGGATAGATTCCAAGTTAGAGTGAATAAAGGCAGGAGAAGAACAGACAAGAGACAAGACAAAACGAGAGTAATAATCCAAGCAAGAGCGTGAACGAGCGACATACAAGAAAACAATACTTAAACAACAACAGCGACAACAGCAAGAATCCACCAAAAAAACGCGTCCAAGCCTCACGAATACATACTACTAAAGCTCTCTCTATCCTCTTCCTCCTCCTGACGCTCTCCCTCTCCACTCTCGGGAGCAACGCCATCATCCCTCATCCTAGCAAGCAGCGCATCCCTCTGTTCCGTAGTCACAGGCTGCAACTGCCCAAACACCTCATCATACGCTCCGCCCGACTGAAACTGCATAATCGTCTCATGCAGCGAGGCCATCTGTTCTGCCGTGAGCGGGACGACGGTCTGCGGTGGGGTTCGGTCGCCGCTGTTGGTGAGGGCTTGCATTTGTTGTTGGAGGGCTGTTACGAGGGCGTCGTGCGTGCTTGAGTGGGTTGGGAGGGTTGGGAGGTTTGGGAATGTGGCGCGGCAGGAGGGGCAGGTGTTTTTCTGTGTGTGTGAGGATGAAACAGCAAAGATTTTAGATAAGTAGTGGGGTGTAAGTCAGTGTGTGCGTTGGTGAAACGTGGCAAACGTACCCCTTGGGAAACCCAATTCCTAATACTACATAAGTTAAACCCAACATAACGAACGAAAGATGATAAATCGTTAGAGAAAACAGCTCGCGTTCGAAATACCGCCACTCAACTCCTTCATGCAGAACACATGGCCACACGTGCCTGGACGCGTAACCCCGAGGTCTTCGATGGGGTGCGCGGGGGTGTCCATTGCTAGTGCCATCTCTTCTTCGGTGAGGATTACAGAGAAGGGGTTGAGGCATATTGGGCATGGTGCGTCTGATAATTGAGTGGATGTGTGAGTATGAGTATGAGTTTGGTAGGAGAGGTGAAAGTGATCATGGCGAACTCACCTGCCTGTCCTATCGCTGCTAGCTCGCTCTCGGTAAGCTTTGGCAAGTTCGCCAGGAAGGCGTCGAGGATTCTGTTTAATGACGTGTCGTATTTATAAGACAGACAAACAATGAAATCATCGATAGCAAGCTTCAAGGAGATACGCACTCTTTACTAGTATCTGGCGTTTCTTGGAATACGAGCGATTCTAGCATCTGCCCTCGTATATCCTGCACAGATTCTTCCATCTGATAGGCTCTTCTTCTGTTCCTCCAGAGATCGCTCGTGCTTCTCGATCGCGGTCTGTTAGACATTGCTTCCTACGGTGTGGTCTAGTGGTTGTGGCAAGCAAGCAGAGGTTCCTAGATTTCGCTGTTGGTTGTGGCCTAAAGTATGAACACAAGCCTCGTGTGTTGCGCTGTATATGCAGAGGTGAGGTTCGAGACGGGGAAGGCAGCTGAGAGAGGAGGGTCAATGTCTTGGTTACAACTTGAGAACGCGTAAGTACACAGACACGCGTAATTAGGGCCGCGGTTCGCGACGGCGGGCCGATCTTGCACACAAGCCTAATTGGGCACAACACCGTGGGAACTCCACCGTGATGGTGTGACTTCAAGAGACGTGACATAATGTGACACTCATGTCACCCTCCGCTCGACGATATATAACAAAGACATCTATCAACGACATAGACTTACAGACAGACGTCAGTTCGAGGTGAGAAGATACATGCTCATTTACGCTAGCTAGCAGAACTGCGATCGCTCATCCGACGTATTTTACGTGAGAAATCCCGTCTTACCATGCGGGTTCATGCGCCCGACGTATCACTCTGGTAGCAACACCGACATTGATATGTACAAGTCCTTGCATGCCGGATAATTGTCCCATGCCGCACTTGTCTTTCCGGCGAAGTATTGTTTGTTCAGACTCTCTTGTTTTCCACACGCAATACGCGAGCCTGACCGTGCGTTGTCCTCTTCCGGTGCCGCATTCAACTTTTATTGTTTTCGAAGCCGCACTGACCTCGGTCCTTCCACAGATAAACAACACACACGCATCATCTCTCATCTCGCACATGCATACGTCTCTCCACTCTAATTCAGGTTTATCGAGAGGAGCGATCCGCCTCCGTCGTCCGTAGCCATGACAATACAAGGCGTCCGGCGTCGATATCGATTTCACCCATGATCGAACCTCCTATTATGGGAGTCGGTGTGTCGTTGAATTTCATCCCTCGCGCATTGTCCTGCAGTATAAAGACATCCCTCCCGTCTCCTCCTCTCCCTCTTTGCTATCCTTTCAGATTCATACCCCTGCCTCGTGTGTCTACACGTTCCGTCGGTCTTGTAGACCAACTCCATTCTTTTATCGACACTCTCTAATACACCACCCTCTCTTCCGTCTTTCCGCTTCTGACTGTCACCTTTTGAACGATGAAGCTGTTCTTAACTCTCGCCACCCTTGTAGGTACCCTCGCGACCCTTGTCCACGCCATGCCGCATCCCCGTTCTCCCTTCACCCACCATCGTCCGTCCTCACTACAGAAGAAGGACGGTACCGGTGGAAACCCGAAGCTGGTGGTTGCCCACCATATGGTGGGTAACACCTACCCTTATACTCAGGACGACTGGAAAGCCGATATCGAGCAAGCTCATGCTGCAGGTATTGACGGTTTTGCACTTAACATCGGTACCGACGAATGGCAGCCGAATCAGGTTGCATCTGCGTGAGTTCCTGTTCTTAAGTAAATGTGAGAATTTAACTAAGGGTGCTCTAGCTACGCTGCTGCCCAAGCATCCGGAACCGGCTTCAAACTGTTCATCTCGTTCGACATGAGGTATGCGTCTTCTTCATTCAACCTACCTTCCTTCCCCACAACTAAATCGTCCTCATCCCACCAGCGTAATCCCCTGCGCGAGCCCCTCCGACGCCGCCCTCCTGCGCAACTACATCAAAACCTACGCCAACCACCCAAACCAGCTCAAATACAACGGCCGTTCCTTCGCGTCCACATTCGCCGGTGAGAACTGCAAGTTCGGCCAGGACACCGCCGCGAACGGGTGGAAGACCCAGTTCGTGCAGCACCCTGAGCTGACGGGGGAGAATGCGGTGTATTTTGTGCCTTCGTTCTTTGTCGATCCTGCTACGTTTAAGGATTATAGTGGGGCGATGCATGGCGCGTTCAACGTGAGTGATCTGTCTCGCCTTCCAGCGTATCATGTGTATGCTAACTAACCCACAAATGCAGTTCAACTCCGGCTGGCCCATCTCCCTCACCACCCAATCCGCCAACAACGACCTCAGCTCCGTCGGCGCCAACCTCTTCTCAGCCGCAAAATCCGCGGTCACAAAGATTGTCGACACCCTCGCCAAGTTCGTCGGCGCCACGGACACTGATACGCAGTATATCAACGGTCTGAACAGGGTCAACTCGGACGCTGGGAAGCCGGCGTATATGGGCGCTGTGTCTCCGTGGTTCTTTACGCACTACAGTCCGCAGACATTCAACAAGAACGTAAGTTCTATCTCTTCCCTTATGATTTACCCCTTCAAGTTGACCGATCATCTTCAAAACCTCAATTCTTGCACACAGTGGATCTACTACGCAGACTCCCACCTCTATCCCACCCGCTGGGAAAGCATCGTCTCCAACCGGGACGCTTTCGACCTCGTCGAGATCGTCACCTGGAACGACTACGGCGAGTCCCACTACATCGGCTCCATCAAAGGTGCCCAGCCGAACTCCCAGGCGTGGGTCGACGGGTTCGACCATACCGCCTGGCTCGACATGACGAGTTACTACGCCACTGCGTACAAGACGGGGAGTTATCCGGCTGTTGAGACGGATAAGGTGTATTTGTGGGCGAGACCGCATACTTCTGATGCGGATGCTCCGGATCCGGTTGGGAAGCCTGATAATTTCCAACTTGTAAGGCCCTTTCTTGTACTCCCTTCAACGTATTGTATTCTCAAATCGCGACGATAGAGCCAAGACCTCCTCTGGGCCGTCGTCTTCGCCACCGCACCCGGCACCGTCACCCTCCACACCTCCGACACCTCCTCCCAAACCTTCCAAGTCCAACCCGGCGTCAACAAGCTCTCCACCCCGCTCACGCCCGGAGGCTACATGCGCGGCGTCCTCGAGCGCAACGGGCAGACTGTTATCGATTTGAAGCCGGAGGGGTATAGCTTTACGGCGAACCCACAGGCGTATAACTTTAATGCGTTTACGGCGTTTGCTGCTGCTCGGTGAACGCTGAGTACAGCACAGAAGCGTCTTGAGGATGTCTTTCTTCCTCGGACTTGGCCGATTTGCACCGTCTTGTGCAGTCCGACACTCCTCATACTTCCCCATCCCGGTCAACGAACCACCGCCCGCATTCCGTCCTTTCTCCCATCTTATTTTCCGTCTCCCGCATATATACCCCCAGCGCTGCCCGATGCAAAACCCCCTTCCTTACCGCCGGGTCCAGCCAAACCCTTCATCATTCATCCACTCTAGACGAGTCCCTTACAAGCTCTCTGTTCTTCGTGCCCTGTCACTGCCGCCTACCTGTCGTTCAAGATCTGCGATCTGTTGTGTGTATGTACTTGTCCCACTGTAGAGTACTTACCTACCCGCTTTCATAACCCTCTTTGGTGGTGTATCACTTTCGGATAGACGTTGACGTCGGATCTGTCAATCGTGTAGCTTTACCGTAAAGACTTAAATGTGTACATCAGTGTTGTATTTGTAGCTTGTAGTGCGTCCCTGGTGGACCGACGATCTTAATGTCATCGTCGTTTGTTTGGATATCGAATGTCGAAAGCTGTCAGAGTGACGACCCGGACGCCACGAAGGCTATCTTGTCAACGTCAACGTCTGTTGAGGTGCTAGCTTTCATCTATTAGGATTGTTTTCACACCACGGTATGTCACAACATCGACGTTGGGCGCGGTTACTACATATCACAGCACATAAGCTGGCCAACATTACTGTCATAATATGTACATGCGGAGCCACTAGATGCACGTCTTGTATGACAAACCCGACGACGATGGAATTACAACAGCTCGAACATTAAAACACCCTGAATAAGTATGGCAGGTCCACTGTGACACATAAACTGTTGCGAGACAACAAAGATGGACGGATGAATAGGATAGAGATGGACGTGCGTATGCAAGGAAGATAGAGTCTACAACGACGATAGCGATTGCGATGAATAACTTGATGGTTTGAGGTATCGTGGATGAGCTTGAGAATTGTATGTTCGATGAGAGGAAATAGTGACAGCCTTAGGAATTAAGAGCGGGAAGGACCTGCCGATCCGCCATAGGGAGGCTACGATCACGTCTCTTGTCAACATCCTATCTCTCAAAATTTAGTAACCTAGAGAAGCTCACCTTAGGGGGGTTTCTATTGATAAAGATGCTCCTTGGTGCCTTCGCCTTGGGCACGAGCGGAGGTTTTGGCTTTTTGGGCGGGCGCGCGCCATTCGGTCGTGGTTGACCCTGATGTGGTTGTGCTCGCACTGCAGGGGGAGGTGGAGGGTCCAGTGTGTCCTCCGCTGGTCGTTTATGGCCAGCTGACGAACTTTCGCCCTCGGCCGGGGTGTTCGCGGGGATGAGCGGGGTCGGAAGAGTGTCCATGGCATCGTCATTGGTGGTGTCGGTGGGCTTAGAGGGAAGCGCAGGAGTTTTGAACGGAGAAACTCGCCCAAGGGCAATCAGATCCTCAGCCGGAGGGGCTGCGGGAGGTGGAGGTTTGTTGCGGGCTGCTTTGCTAAGAGCTTTTGTGGTTTTCGGGCTGATGTAGTTACCACCAGAGCTCGTAAAAAAGGAAACATCAGCCTAAAAGGATAGCGAGCCTGAGTAAAAAACGGTACAGCAGCAAGAACGAGGACTCACATCCACGAGGAAGGAACGGTCTCGAGCATCCTGCACGATTGCCTTCCAATTCTGGTCGCTTCTTTCCAAAGTGGCTACGTTACCCAGAATGAAGACCGAAGATTTGGCACGAGTGAGCGCAACGTTCATACGTCGGACATCTGTGTGTGCCCGGTCAGAACCCATCCTTTTATCGATTCATATGCGGATGAATAGACGTACCAGCCAAGAAACCGACGGTTGAGAGGCCAGGTCCGGCACGGACACACGACAAGATGATGATATCCTTCTCCTGGCCCTGAAAGCCATCGACAGTGTTGAAGTCGACTGTGCTGGCGATGTTGACGCCAAATCGCTGTTCAAATGCCCTGCGAAGTTCTGTCACCTGGGCTCTGTACATGGTAACGACGCCGACTTTGAAGTCGAAGTCGTATGTGGAGAACTCTTGACGAAGACGATTGTAGAGAGCAACGGCAACTTGTGCTTCGGCTTTGTTAACCAACGAGTGGAATCTTCCTGTCTCTTCAACACCCTTAGCCACGTTAAAGAAACGGTATGGTCCGAACTTAGGAGACCTGTGCCAGGGCTTCTGAGTCTTACCCGCCATGTCGGGGCCATCCTGAAGACGTCCGTTGTAGAACAGGCGGCTAGGAAGAACACTGATCTCTGGGTGCATACGATACTGGATGCTGAATGGTTTGTCAGTATTGGAACAGCAATATCATAATGCGAAGACAAACCTGAGCAGATGGACTGCGTCTGGACGATGCTTCTGCAGCCGAACAAAGAGAGATTGGTTATACCCGTATTTGCTAGCCTATGCGCGAGTTAGACATGCTCAAGGCTATATATATAGAGCACTTACCTCTTGCGATATGACCGTAGGGGGGAGCTGTTGTGGATCTTTGTCTCGTGTCAATAAGATACAGGCATCGATGATTTTGTTTCTCACCTCCCACCATGACACAGCGATTGCAGCGATACTTAAGAGGGATCAGCGAGCTGAGTTCTATAGCTTGAGCCGCTTCATCGATAATAACCATTTCGAAATCGAACGGCTCCAACATTTCGTGACCAGAGCCCGCTAGCGTCGTGCAGATAACATCCGCTTCTTGGAGTACCTCTGCTCGACAGCGACGGCTCAGCGCATCCATAGTACGCTGATTGCCCTTCTGCTGGTCTCGAAGTTTGTCGAGTTGTGTCGCCAGTCCTCGAACCTTCTGTCGTAGGCCCTGTATCTCAACATCCAGTGCCATCGTTTTTGCAGTGTTGTCTCGAATGCGACTCATTTCCTCTTCCTTCTGCTGCCTGAGTTTCTTCGCAGATTCCAGCTCGGTCCTGAGACGGGACATCTCACTACCAGCATCCTTGGCAGAGTTCTTGCCATCTGAGTTAGAGTTAAGCTTTTGCTCCGTCAAGTAGTCCAAAGACACATCCTTGACACTTGCGTTCATTGACTTGGGGTTACCAACTCGAACAACCTTGATAGGCACGTTCCGCTGCCCGGCGCCAGAAACTCCTTCCTTGAGACGGAAGGTGATTTCGTCTATGGCGGCATTACTCGGCGCACACAGCAGGATCTTCTTAGGGATCTCCTTTTGCGGGGGTGCTGAGTTCTGACCAACGTTGATAAAAGTGGCCGGGTTCTTCCTTCTCGCAAGGAATAGCTGCACGAGGCCACAGATAGTCGATGTTTTACCTGTTCCGGGAGGCCTACACGGTTGTGGTATCAGGGAGATACACGATATTACAACGATTAGGCACTTACCCTTGGATTAGCGAAAACCCATCTGTTTGCAGAGCATTCAGGACGGCCCGTGCTTGAGGTTCGTTGAGTTTATACGTCTGCATCAACTTCGGCAACTCTGATTGATCACGGATGGTGATCTTCTGAAGAGCTGGCTGAAGGATGGTTCGGACCATATCGTAATACTCCAGAGCTACAAGTGCGCCATATTCACGATGCAAGGTTGTCAAGCTGGACTGCGATTAGTGCACAATCAGAGGTCGAGTGTTGTGTGTCTTACCTGAATACTTTGCTGAGCTGCCAAAGAGAGTCGACTTGCGGACCCGGATCACCGACAGTGGCAATCATCCTCAGCGTAGCAGATAACCCAGTCGGAGTCGGTTTGAATTGCTGCACCTTCAACAAGCGACAATGCTTTGTCGGGGCGTGGCGCAGGAGGACGATGTCCGTTTCAGCGAGGTACCAATCGTTCGTGACGCTCTCAGTGAAAGCGACGTCCATATCGATCCACTGATCAGAGTACTGTCGTCCAACAATACGACATTCGAACTTTCCTTCGTCGGCCTCCTTAGACTGTTGTATCTGAGCCCAGCACTCGAGAAGAAGCAGAGGTTCGAAGGTTTCCCGGAAGTGGCGGCTGTGGTCGAACCTATCAGGGACTCGAAAGAGTTTGAGGGACTCCTCCGGAGGATGAGGACCGTCATGGTCATAGTTCCAGGACAGAATGCGGCGGTGAAGAGACGAGACATCTGGCTTAAGCCGTAAAGTCGCTCGCCTCGCTTCGTCTATGCCGTTGTTTCTCTGCTGCAGTATCCGCTGGTACTTTCCAGTCATCGGTGCATCTAGCATCTTGATCTGTCTGCGCTCTTCGGGTTTCCTTGGAGCCGCATGCTTCTTGGCCAGTGCGACAAGTGCGGCAGCCCCTCCGTCGTCTTCAGAGCTGCTGCTCTCCGACGCGTCGGACGAGGGCGGTGGAGGCTGTGGTTTAGCTGGAATAACAGGCTTGGGCCTTGAAGTCGACGCGAGTGGAGGTGGTGCGCCGGTAGTAGACCTGCTAAACTTGGGTTGTACGGTGGCCGAGGCAAGCTTCCTCTGCTCTGCGGCTGTTAATTCTATCCCGAGTTTCTGAGGACGTTTACGATCTGCTTCCTTAGTCTTCGGGACCATAGATGTCAGAGTTTGCTGCTTCTGTCGACTCTTCTGCTTTTCAGGCTTGAATCCCTTGGCTGGTGCGTCCTTCTCCTGTATCACCTGCTCGATGATCTGAACTTCATCGTCGTCCTCGAAAGAGGCAAGCATCTCACGCAGAGCATTGACACGAGACTTGTCCAGCCTATGCTTCTGCTCAGCTTGAGATGCGTCCGCGTATCTGTTCAACTTCGCCATCGCCTCCGTTGCCGGCTCGACCTGAGTTTCTCGGAAACATCCTAGAAGAGACTGCAGTAGTGAGAAGGCTTGATAAAGTAACTCTTCGTCTGTCAACTTCAGCCACCCGACGAGCTGAAGGAGGACACCCTGGAGGTTTCGAACCATCTTTGAGCCCATGCGTGAGATAGACTGCGACTTGGATGACTGCGGAGACAAGGCCAGCGCGCCGGTCTCAATAACACGCCTCTGCGCGAGCATATCTCTTCCGAATATCAAAGCATCTCGCATCCAGGTGACCATATCCTGCGTATCGCAATAGTTCGCCCAGCCAACCGTGTACTTGAAGATCATGGAGAGTGCCTCCGACATGAGTGCCCACCACTTCGGCAGCTGCACAGCCGGCCCAGGTTCGCCCATCGCCTGCAGAAAGTTAACCTTGTGCAGCAATCCATCTGGGGTCGAGCACAAGACGTCGATGATATCCGTGAAGCATAGCGCCAGCGACTTAGACAGGCTGCACGCCTCTGGGGTCCTGGGCGCGAATTTGATGAACGTTTCCAGGAATTCAAACATCCCTTGAAACGCGATGTCAGGGAAGTTGAGCAACAAAGCCCGAAAGCAGTCCAGCCGGGATTCCACGTCCATCGCGAGACCCGCAAGGGCCTGTACAGGTTGTCGTATGCTGTTGAGCGGGGAGAACATCATGATCACGACCTTCTTCGCGATGTCCGATTGAGAGAGTAGTTCGAGTACGGCGCCCGAGTTCGCGAAGTCGAGATAACGAGAAACCGCGTCCTCGAAGCCAGAGCGGATAGTGTCAAGCGCAGAGTTTACACCACGTACAACCTCTTGAACCTCGCGAAGCCGACTACCAGAGAAGCTAGCCTCAAAGGCATCTGCGTTCACATTGTCGATATGTGAAATGAGCACGACGGTGTCGAGGATAGCAATGATCCCATTCGAGTCGTTCGGCAGAACCGATTCGTATGTTTTCCTCCACACCTGCGTCCGAATAGGTCGTAAGGGAGCAACGTTAGACGGCGATTCGTTGGCTGGCCTCTGCTTCGTTCTCTTCGCAGCCAGCTCGACGCTGTGAGCCTTGGCCAGGGCCGAGATGGTGATGTGTATGTTCGTGATGTCGTTCTTGAGAACGGCCTTCACCAGTTCCCGAGAAACTTCCCGTGCCTTCGACCACGCGGAACCACTGTACGCACGACCGAACGCGACGGAGACGAAGATATTCGCGTGGATATTAAGACTCTCCCACACTGGCGACAGAGATGATGATGGTGCATCGGAGGCTGTATTGTGGTCAATTAACACACTCAGAAATAGCTGCAACTCTCGTTAGTTACTGAATTTGAACGAACAGATTGAAAGAGCGTGCCTTCGACGCCACCAATATTGCAGTGCCACGGACGTCTTGATAACGCTCGTGCTGCAGCTCTTCGCAAAGATACTCGATGATAAGAGGGACAGTGGTCCCAAAAGCAGGCAAGTGCGCAATGGTTTTAACATACGCCTCCATCCATTGGATGGCCCACCGGCCAGACTCCACGGGAAGAGCTTGAAGCGTCTCTGCGTAGCTTGCATTATCCTTGATGGTATTTAATACGACGTGCGGAAACTCGTCGCTTTCTCCAGACCACGTCTCCGCGCCGAGTCTATCAAGGATCAAAAGAAATGACTTTAGCACTTCCGCGAAATCTGGCGTATGACTCTTGTCAGTTTAACGTAGCAAACCGACATGTAGTTTACGTACGGGCACCGTTATCAGACAAATGAGCAATTACGGCCTGCCGTATGTCTAAGTCTTTCGAGTTTGACGATCGCAACCAGTCCTGAGGTATAAAACGGAGCATGGTGCTGTAGCCTTTCCAAAGGTAAGACAAGTCCTCGGAAAACGATGAAGATTCTGGAGAAGAAGAGAAAGGTGTTATTGCGCGTGTGTTCGTCTGTAAGACTTCTAGATGCGCTGTTGTGAACCGCTCTTTAGGCATAGGTCTTCGCGTGCATGCGCTGGCCTGACGCGTAGCCCACGTCCGGACGGCTGGCGTTTTATCCAAAAGAAGGATAAATAGGCCAGCAGGAGGAGAGTCTGTTGGCCATGAAGATATAATGGCGGTAGGAATATATGCACGCAAGATACTCGTGATCTTCGGGTGCTGCACAATAGTCGTATTCGAGAGCATTAGATAGAAGATGGACGCAGGAATATCGGCCAGAGACTGTCCGTCTGACGAAGATTGGTCAGGCTTGATTTGCACGCGTTCGCACGTTTCCACTATGAATTGGACAAGCGTATCGTCAAACGTCTTGTAGAATCGCTTCAGGGTACTCTCCGCAAAGGCTCCAAAGTACCTGCGATAAGGTACGTCAGCTTCGCAACCGATAATTCATGCAGTCCACGTACGTATCAAGAGAGCTTAGCCTACTCTCTTGCAGCCCTCGTACACACTCAGAGCATCCTTCTAAACATCTGTGCAGCCTCTTCCTCCACTCTATCACCCGACCACCGTTGTACGCATGTAGACGAAGTAGAAACGTTGCCGCTTCCTTCGTTACAGAGTCCGCTTGAGGACAGAACCAATGTATCGCCGCATTTGAGGTGCTCTCTGGCCTCACGAGGTAGGTGTAGAAATCGGTAAGGTCCTGTTCGGGTACACTTGCTGTATCGGTTGGGTGATCGTGGTAATGTGCTAACCGCTCTCGAAGCCGATCAAGCTGGGAGGCGGTCCACTCCCCAGACATATAAGCCTAGAGTACTAATGGATTTCGAGAGATTATGTCCACGTGAATGACGGTGACTCTTTGGTGTCCCCGCCGCGTTTATCGTAAGGGTGCTCGTAAGTTCTGCAGAAGACATGAGTTTATATCAATGCTATTCTATATAAGTTTGGAACATACATTGTATATAGATTCAAAGAAATGAGAAGAGACAGGCGAGAGAGCTAAGGTCAAAGCTTGAAAGGCATTTCCCGACGCGTCGTTGGCGGCAGATCTAGATCTAATGAGCTGTCACGATCACGCGTCGCGCTTGTCACAGCTGAAATATCACGGCCTGAGCGCCTTAGCGAAGCCCGTTCTTGCCTCCTCTATCCACACTTATAGCAGGCACTCTCTTCTCAGTTCCCTCCATTTCAGGGCTCAAAAAGGTTTAGTTAATTGAGGCAAAGTCTGTGATGGATTCAGAAAATTTGGAAGTTATAAATCAGATGCTCGAGCAGGATGTCGAGCTCAGAGAAGTAAATCTCTCTCAATCACAGCTCAAATCGAGCAGAGTTCACATGAGCATCATTTCCTCGTCTGATTTATTGACTACAGAAAATCAAGGACCAAGTGACAGAGTTTGACAAGAAGACGCGAACTATGACGGGTTTATTGAACAAGATACACTCGACACCAACCAGCCAGTGTAAGTTCACATCTAACAGCGGCGTCGCTGGTCTTACTGATCTAGCAGTTCTGGGTCATAGTACCAGCTCTGTTGGACTCAGTACAACCAGTTCTCTCCAGCTGCGGTGAAGTAACAGCCGCGTTAGCGAATCTTGTTCCCGCCAATCAGTTTTGGCGGTGGAAAGATTCGTGGTGCAATTCTTTGCGAAACGCGGTTTTTGCAGCGACTCTCACAGAATACCTGCGATCGGGGAGCCTGATGACTATTCAGCAAGTTAGCGACATACTTGGAAGTAAGTCAGATTTGATCTAGACGTTATTCAACCATTCAAGGACGTTTCTGTCAGTCCAATCGAGCTGGAGCGACAGGTTCGTTCTTACAGCCGAAGACTACTTACACGGAGTGATCAGCTTGGTCAATGAACTGGTAAGCCCTGGTGCTTCATGCACTCTCAACTACCCGCGATTCACGGCATTTCACCGAGTAGTCTCGTTTGGCCGTCAACGCCGTGACCATGGGCGATTTCGAACAGCCTCTCAAAATCTCAAACTTCGTCAAAGATATCTTCGCAGGTTTCTCGATGGTCAGTTAATCTCATCACACCCATATACCTTTATGCTGACGTCTTCTTGTTCTTCAGCTAAACCTGAAAAACGACACGCTCCGTCGTAGATACGATAGTCTCAAATACGACATCAAGAAAATTGAAGAAGGTGAGCTCACTTATGGCAGTCACCTGAAAACGAAATTGAAATTGAATCATGCCTAGTCGTATATGACGTTTCTCTACGCAAACTCGCCCCAACCACAAGAGCTGCTGAGGCTTCTGCCCATGCTGTAGAGTTCTGAGTTCTCCCCCTATTCAGGAATCAAGTTGCTATCTTGCTTGCATAACTGCTCTCGCTGTCGTAAATCGCGTTACTACTCGTCGTCAGGTCTCCTGCTGGAACCCAGTAAATCAATATCATCTGTGCTGTACAATATGATGACCTTCGGTATCCTATATGCGATAGTGCATACTTGCATATTCACAGTACAGCAAAAAAGCGAGCAGCGTGTACGTATTCCATTGATTTCTGTCATTATCTTACAAGACATCGATCTCGGTAGGCAGCTGAAGGAATAGAAGAATGGTCAGAACTACGGGACGTAGCCATTATCTCCCAGGGCGTACTTACATTACGTCGACGACCCCTTTGCGTTTTGTGCCGCTATCCTCTTACTCCTGGCAATATCATCTACCATGTTCACCGCATCCTGCTTTTTGGTAAGCGTCTCTGCTAACGAGTCGAGATTTGTTTGCAGGAACGACAGTTTTGACGAGTAGTGGTCTTGTGCCTGTTTACGCGTCTGAATACATTGTTCCCGTGAGTGACGAGGATTGAAAGGAAAATGGCATACACGAACGAACCTTCTTGACATAGTATCCTGTGCCGACGTCTACTATCACATTATCCACATCTGACAGCTTTCCGGGAATGTATAGCGAGTTCGTGAGTGGGACAAGTATAGATTTGTCTACAGGGTGACACAAATTGTTGTAGTCAGGTTTCCGAAGCTAAGTGGACGAGCGAGACGTACCCTTGTTCTCTGGTTTGATTTCCTGCACGTTCTCGAGACATGCCTTGAACTTCGCCTGTGCCTGCTTCAATTGTGTGAACGAGTTCGTGAGGTGCGTGAGTTCCTAAAGAGAATAAAAGACACAATTGAAAGTCCAATGTCAGCCTGAGTTGGTCTATGTGTAATCGCTTCAATGGAGTAAACGTACCTCTTCAAGTTGCCTCCTCACGTCCGCCAATTGCGCCAAATCAAGGTCCCCTACGTTGATGGTCTGTCCTTGCTGCTGTCCAGATGACATTATTCACTATAGTAAATCACTATTCTGCAATTTGTGGTGTTGAGAGCACAATCGACGTGGTCTTGCTAATAGCCTGGAAGTGGTGCGAAGCGACCTGCAAGTCCAGTTGTGTGATTGAGCGCCAATTGTAGATATACTAAGCGCCAAGATACAGATTAGATCTTGGTGGCCCCACCGTCTCATAAAGCCCTCATTAGGCCTCACTTTCAGTCGGATATCGCTCTCAGAAATGACAAAAATTAGGGAAATTACAGTTTCACATGCCCTTGACCCAACCCCCATAATTTACGTGTAATGAAGCTGAACTTTATCGAAGTAGGTTTCAACTGTCATTCATAGCCACTAGTGCTTGGTATTACTTCAATGCACCTGGACCACCTCGTGGACGCCACGAAGCTTGTCATTTCCGAAAATGAACATCTAGCTAGTGGCACCCGAGGAGTACATTCACCGAAGAGAAGTAGAGTAAGTTCCCCGCGGCACATGCTCCCTGTACAGACATAATTCAGGGACAGCAAGCTGCTCTTCCAAGTCGTACGAGGCCCTCGTTTCTCGTCTCGTCGCATGATCACTTGCAGAAGCATATTGGGCATTCATGAGTATCAAGTGACGGGTACTGTACGAGTTCTTTATCCAGACATTCAGACGTATTAGAATGCCCCATGTCGAAGAGAATAAGCGCAATAAAACATAGCTCGAAAATGTAAGAAAAGAAGTGTACGAAAAATGACCATGCGAACGACACCACAACTTGGATGAGTAGGAATACGAGGCCGGGAAAACGCTTATGGAGCCACTGGCACAAGATTTGGATGGGGAGAGGGAAGTGATGATGATAAATAAGAGAATGAGAGAGATAGCTAAAGGAGTGACGGGAACGTCCTCGCGTGCACGAATCACTGTCTCCGCAAAGCGAGAACGGCGAGTGCAAGCGGGCGAGTTGGGATTTCGTTTTCTTTCGGGAGGTGCAGACGGTTGAGAATTTGATCTTGATGGGTTGACCGGAGCGGGAGGGGGGACGGGAAAGTGAAACAGTGCTGGGAAGTGAGGAAGGCCTTGCATTGCCGGGAATGAAGTCATGAACGACGAGCCAAGCAGCCACGCCAAACGAGCCCATTGGTCAGAGATCCGTGTCCGGCGAGGCGAGAGCGAAGCGACGTCGGCTTGCCCTTGAGATCTTGAGAACCGGAATCGGCGTCGGATCCGAGTGCGCATGGAGCTCGAACAGACATATCACAGCTCGGAGATTTCCTTGCCGACATGGCTTCAGGCACTGCAGGGAGAAACGGTAGCAGTGACGGCCAGCACCGAAGGAGCAAAATGAGACATCGAGGCACCTGTAGAATTCTGGGAGAATATAACTAGATACTCGAAACGACGTACTTATCTAGAAGAAGGAACACGGAGAGGAGAAATGAACGAGCCAGCACACGAACGTAGACCAAGATGAGGATAATGGAAGGCAAGAGCGGGGATTTGGGTATGGGATCGGCCTGGATCAGTAAAGGATCCCTTTGAAGGAGGTTATAGCTTCACAGTCGCTTGTACACTGTATCAAGCTGTGTGAGAGGCTGGCACCGACCGGCAGTTTCTTGTGGGAAGCGAGAGGCACTGATGGTCGGATGCGGCCAGCCGAACATGCGACAGCGAAGCAGCGGCGAGAGGGAGGCGCGAGGTTGGATGTATAGATGAGTGAGTAGGTGGTCCACGAGGCGGCTGGGTGAAAACGAGCGAGGTATGGCCGTGGGGGCGTGCGGTGGGATTGTAGTGTTCGGCTGGCTGCGCACGCCTTCGGAGGTTCGCGAAGAACCCCACTATGAGACGGCACAGCGAGGCGTGGGAGAAATGTCGATGGTCAAGGTCCTTTAAAAAGAAGCTACGAAGAAGGGCAGTATGAAAACAACGGGGAACTAATAAGGTAGAAACGTCCAAAGGGGAGGCGGAAGTAGTAGTAGTAGAAGTAGCCAATGTGCTCGACGACCGAGGTGCTCGACACGGACAGTGGGAGGAGGGTGTGGTAACGGGGTGACGGTATGTATGTAATGCACAACCACGCAGAGTCATGGTAGAGGGGAATGAGGAGAGTATACATCAGCTACGGCAGTGAGGATTGCGACGGCGCGGGAATATGGCAACTGAATGTGATTGTAAAGAGACAGGATCCGAAAATGATAAAGATAATGGAACGAACCCATGAGCGAAAACAAACGGAGAGAGCAAGATTGAAGTACGCAGAACACTAATGCGGATGGTCTTGTAGTGTATCGTTATCAGCTGCATCGCTCAACGTCTCTACTCTGACGCCTCTTGACGAGCCAACACTTCGAATGTCCCGGCCTTCCTCGTTCAACGTCGCATTGAGCAGGTCTGGTTCTTGGTTCTTCGCATGCGAATCTGGGCTCTCGCCCTCTTCCTCTGGTCTGTCAGCAAAATTCGGTTTCCGCAGCGCTGCCCGGAAAGCATTTGCCATGACGGCCGCGTCGGCACCAGAGAACAAGCCAGCGTCACTGCCTCGCGACATTGTTGACGCGCCGTCGTGCATGTCGGGTGAAGGCGGTCGATGCCGGTCTACCGCACCATATGCGCCGGCTGCAATGACCGGTGATGTTGGTGCGCCTCCATTGTCTGCGTTGGCCATCATCGGTGTTGAAGAACCCATTGAACCTCGGTGAGACAAGTTCGCGCCTTTTCTCCGCCGGAGACATCGTAGGATGACGAAGAACAGGATGACGCCAGCGAGGAGAGCCAGGAACCCAAGCACGGTAATTACCGCTATCGCCCAGTGAGGGAACGATGAACCGCCACCCGAGGCTTGCACACTTCCGCCGCCTGCACTTGATGAAGCCTCCGGTCCACCGCTGGTGTGTGTTCCGCTCAGCCCTCCGCCCTGCGTCAGCGATGAGAGCGACGCAGCAGACTCGGACGCTCTTGATGCTGATGCTGCTGAAGCAGAAGCTGCAGAGGCCGATGCTGCAGAAGCCGATGAGGCAGCGGCAGCAGATGTCATAGACGCGACTACGGAATCGGCGAAGGTCGTTTCTATTGCAAGCGTAAGCGTCGTGAGAAATATTTTTAGAGCATACAGCGAACACCATGTGACACTTACGGACGGCAGTGAAGATGGGCTGTGGGACGATCCTGTTGTCTAATGGGTCTGTATTCCGGGTGATAACCCAGTAATATAGGAATGTCTGGTTTGTCCCACTCCAGTTCTCACCGCGACTGCCAAACCACGTATCATTGACCTGTGCACGAACGACACCCGCTCTCCCGACCGGATTCGTTTGATTAAACATCGATAGTAGTACTTGCTGAGAGGTTGCACTGAATAAATATATGTTGACGAGTTCTGTCTGAGCGTATTGAGGTAGGCGGCTGTTCCCTGCAGTGTGGCTCAGTATTGACATCACTCAGACGTAAGATAGTCGAACACCTACAAACGAAACTTGCGAACTCATGCTGAGGTACAGTTGTTCCATCTGCAGGAGGCCAGCACGAGAGAACATTGTTGCCCGAGAAAACTTCGCATTGCTCCATTGCTTGCTCTGGTTGACGTTGAGTCGAAAGTTAGCAGAAGGTACAAGCATGGACAGGATTCGCTATGCTCGGGTTTTGAGAGAGCAAAGCGGGTACGAGAAACTCACGAATTTGAGGCTCATCAACAATGTCATCCCTGGACGCAAGGTCGCGCTTCGAAAGGCGGTCAGCACGACGCTGGCTTGAGGTATGATCGCGCCGCCTTTTGGGGGTCGAAGACGACGGACCCGCGGGTGTCTGCGCGGGCCATGGTGTGTCTCTGCTGCTGCGTGAGGCGATGGGCATATGACTGTCGGGCGACTTGTGGTCGTATGGGGATGTAAAGAGAGGCTAGAGAGAACTCTGAGAAAGACGAGGGGTACGGTGTCGATTCTGCGTTGGTTGCAGATGTGAGACAAAATGGCATTCTCCAGGAAGACTAGGCCGATGGTCGGGGGGAGATGCCCTGCTCACTGCTGAGGCGCTGCTGTCGGGCGTCGGGAGCGACGACGAGGGAGAGGAGGCAAGGGAGTTACGGGTGAAGGATTCGACGCATCAAGAGAGAGGGCTCCAAGCAGGAAGCAACCGCCCAGCGTCGTCGAACTTTCGCGTGCGTGAAATTCTGCCATTACGTAAGTGATGGCACTCTCGCCCTTGTGTTTCGCCCAGTCTCACGCTTTTCTTTGCATTCTCAAACATACAGAAATTCCGTGTGCTATGCGACCAACGGCTTCACAACTGTAGGTAATGCCCTCGACGACGCCTGGCATGCGCCGGTCGACATCGCCCATACGGCATGCAAGAACCGTCCGCCGGCGCCACCACGCCGCCAGACTGACGCCGTAGATATATACGGCGTACGGCCCACGGTGTGTCCAGGTCGGCTTACGACAAAACAACACACTTTACAGGCCCGTTTTCCTCAGTCTTCTCCAGCAAGGACACGGACAGTGGACGCCGACAAGAGACCTGGGCACAAAATCAGGAAGGTGATGCTCGATGTACGGGAGACGTGATATTTCCGTGACACTCGCGTGACACCCGCGTCCAGATGGCCCTGGCACAGGAAATCTTGTGGCCAGCTGCACATCCCGAAACGCTGATAAGTATGGTGAGTACCGTGCTTACTGGAATGTAGTCATTACAGGATAATGAGCAGTACTTGCATAGCTAACAACGCCGCTCCACGAAGACGACATAAGTGACACAGAGCTTTCGGTGCCACTCCTGGACGAAGCCGAGGCTTACAACCGGAGGCTCGGGCTACCCTGTCTCAGAACTGTGCAAAGATTGTAAAGATCGTTACAAGCTGATATACACTGCAGACCGTTGCTAGTGAGTGTGCGTAAGATCATCTGGGCATGTTCTACAACTCAATATACATTTTGACCCGATAACAAACATGACACGGCCATCGGGCGCACCGAAGCAGCTTCTTCTGTTCGTTGTGGTCAACGACGATCGCAATATGCGCCGGTAATCTCTTCGGTCTATGGGCTGCAGCAAATGTCTATAGCGTACTGAAGGGCGTGACACGCTGTGTGACACGCCGGACTCCGGAGGAGTGCTCGACTCGGAGGGGCAAATGTGCGAACTGGCGTGCATGCGAGACGACAAAATGAACTCCACGTCCAGGATCAGGAACATATGTTTGCTCCACAGGGGCCACGAAGATCTAGACCATCCGTTTTCTCTCTGCCAATTGCTGTCTGACTCTGATTGATCTCATCCACGCGTCGTCCTCCGCCGGGTGTTATCGCGCTCAACATATCGGGCGGTCCCTAGAACATATGATCAATCCTCCCGCACATCGACCACTTTCCGACAGCTCAAACAAACACTTTCAACAGTGAGTCAAACATGGAACATCCGTGCTTATGTGTACTACACCCGACAGTTCTAGACAAACTCTCAGCCGAGCCAGAAACGCTGCAAAACACGAATTTGGCTTCTTCTGGCGACGGACTTCTCGTGCTAGCTAGACAAGGGCCCTTGTCGCCGTCCCGAGGATTTATCGAGCTGATCTCTATTGCAGCATGCCCCACTCAGGTCTATTCAGAGCCCCTACGCCAAGCATGTCTGACGGTCCGGTCTCACGCCGCTGTATATACATGTTCAACTCGAAGATCCACCAAACGTCCTTCGTACGTACCCAAACACCATCAGAATATACGCAGCCCCATCCCTCTGTACTTATATGCCGCCCTATCGCCACGTCACTCGAATGCACAACAATTCCTGCTCTCGCTGGGATTGTTCACCGCTCGTGAGAGATTGAAAGCACCCGTACAACATCCATGGGCTTCTCACCTTCGCGAAGTCCCGTTTCTTCTTTGATCGTAATAACACTTGTTTTAGGTCAAGAAACTACCGCACAGACACGAGGCTATCGAGCGTTTGGTATGGTTCTCTCACACCTGCTTCAAACGCTGCTTCATCTATTGCAGCTGGATGACCTTGTGATATCAAGCTCCCGCACTGACGTACACTTAGGCAGTGGTGTTTCCAGCTATGGATATATATACGTGAGCAACCTCCTGTTCCCTTTCTCACAAATCTACTCACAAACCTAGCAGAGAAAAAAACCAGACCACATGTGGCAGCGACGCACAACCTAACATAGTAACATCCTCCCCTCCATAAGCCAGGCGCGTCCTCACTTTCATATCCTCCTTCCAGACTATTCGAAAGTTCACGCGGTAATGTGCGCCCACAGCAACTTTTTCCCCCTTCAGTACTTGCGCGCTGACTTCACAAGTCAGTATATATCACAACGGTTCTCAGCAACAACGACAATAAGTAACCGTCTTTGAACTCGTGCGCATTATGCAAGAACCTAGAGTCTAAAAATGCCGCCATGTGCTCCTTGAGCGACAATGTGCCTGAGCCGCTGGTACGTGTTCCTTCTTTTCAACCACCGATCGCAACAGCCGTAAGAACGTAGAAGAACGTTTTTACTTACGGAGATATCTGCGTATCCAGCCGTCAGCGTGCAGAACGCATGCTTTCAGTGCATGAGAAGAGAATGTACAGAAGATGCGCAGGTAGCAACCAAGTATGGGAAGGCTTGACTTTGACTTTGAATTTCAGGATTTTCAGCTTCTCGGCGGTCGGGCGTTGTTGCAACATATGTGCTTCCCTTTCGGTTTTCGGATTTTGCGGCGGACAAAGCTCTCGTCTCGATCGAGGGTGTCGTCATTGTTTCTTGTGTCGGTGAGCGTAGGGTATACCGAACGTCCTAGAGAGGAGATGGACCACAGCCCAGACCGTCTCTTCGGCGAGGGTACAGATGGAAGAAAACATTCACCGTTGTAAAAGACCTTGTATCGGATGAACTCTTGAATTTGAGCAAGAGGTTAGCGACATCGGTATACATCCTACCACCTAATTTATCCTCTACACAGTATATCCGTCAATATCTCATGGCCAGACAACCCATACGAGCTGTAGCCTCGGGACGACCAGCGACATTGACTCAGTTTAACTGCCAGATTAGGGCACAGAGAACTGGAGTGCAGCTCCACGACAGCACGAGTGCCTAGACCTGTGGAGCAAGTAAATAGTCTAAAATGAAAAACCATCGGGCGCAACGTTCGTCCAGTGGGGGGACTGTCAATGAGGTGATTATGGAGAATAAAAGTATACGCGAACGTGTCGCCGATCGTGGGGCCTTGCGATCGGTCTAGGAAGTGGGTGACGTGCGGTGGGGCGCGAGGCATATGATTGTGGACGTTGACGTTGAGCAGCCAAGAGAGTACAAAGCGTAGGGTTCACTTGAAGCACAGAGTTTGATTATTCATGTGAGGAGATATACATCTACTAGTAGGGTCACGAAGCTCAGTGAGTTTACCAATCGTCAGTTATCGCCGTTCGACTTACAACAATATCAAGCACATCAAAGCCGCGAAACAATGTGTGCTTGCCAGAGGTTAAGCAGCACCACGATTGTACTACCAGCACTGGTCCGGAGTTTCTGAGAAGCTTCGGATAATATCCTCTTTCATACAAAGAGGGTCGAAGGCCAGCAGAGGCCGCGGCTTCAAGCAACCTCGAGTTCATGATCATGTAATGCTGTCAAGTTCTCTCCCCTCTCGTTGTGCAGATATCGGATGCTGTGAATGATCTATCATCTGACCACCGGTGTGATACCTGGGCTTTGTTAGTATCCATAATCTTGACATTGACCTGCACTGTGATCAGACGATAAGGACCACTCTTCATGAACCTACCAACCCATTGAACAGACATCGAACCATACAAAAAGTATCAAATCCATGAATTCGCCGTTGGCTACTGGACTGGTAGAGGCAGCGGCCTGGACCGCGTATGAGGCGAGGCGATATACAACGTTATGATATAGAGGCCCTCCAAAGCCCTGCTAGTCCTGAAGTTTGAAGGCGGTCAGTATGTACAATGCACTGTTATCATCCACGTCTGCATACTCACGCATTCGGTCTTGCATGCATCTGCGGTCGCGGCCGCGCAGCAACATGCTTCGTCCGCACGAGGGGCTAGGAGGTCTTCCTGATGTAACGACGCCAGGTTGCCCTTTTCCAAGCGTCTTCTATGACAATTACCCGATATACAGCAGATTGCGTTGGCTGCGGTCGCAAGAGCGAAGACGGTGACCAAATGAGACAAGGTAAACTTCATATTGACTGAAGGATGGCTGTATAAAAGCTAGCCTGCGAAATCAGTCAATGAGTAATAAGCACGGTGCATAGAAAGTGCTGACTTACTTGCAGAAATGGTCAGAGGAGAGAGAGTTCTTCAACAGCCTACCTATTGACACGAAAGGTAACGTCTTATATGTACCCGAAGCCAGTCTGATAGGCGGCAATAGATAGGTACTTGTTGCAAGAATAGGGAAGCCATGTAATGGCCTAGTTATCATTGGCATGCAGAGACGTTTACGGCGTTCTATGCCCTTTCCTATACCATGCGTGCAGAGATTAGTGAATCATATGGCATTACCTTCTGAGCAAGGTCGATGCTATGTTTATCACTACCTCAGTCGACGGTGATCGGTGATCGTGCAATTGTTCACTCTTGACGTTGAGTGATGGATGGAGTCAAGAGTGTCTACGGCCAGGGGATGCCAGTGAGTGTGATGTGAAAAGCGATGATGCTCCTTGCAGTACTTACATATTCAACATCCCCCACTGGACCGAGATAATCAACTCAAAGTAACGTATCTGGCAGCGCAGCGCAACAATCTAAGTTGCTCAATAGGCCGCTTCCCTGATATCGATTTGCTCCGCATCCTTTAACGACCAAGAAACTATCTGTGGAAGCAACTTTAAAGCGACTATCTATACATATGAAATTGTGGATGAGTTTACCAATGGTCAATAGCAGCGCTGTGTATGTACGACTCACAAAGATATGGAGCACGTCACAACCGCGAAACAAGTTCTCTTTCCTTGCCTTTCCCTTTGACATCTTCCGCCGAGTCCGTAGCTTCGACCTCACCTCTACCAACGGTGACTCTTAATCTCTCTTTGTTCTGGTCCCACCACCTCATCGCAAACTCCTTCCCCTCATCCCCTACCCTCTCCGATATCTCTTCAAATAGCGCATCGACGATTTCCTGCACGCCACCTCGTTCTTCGCTCTCTTTTCCTTGACCCCTCAGCTGTTCCACCTCCTGCAAAACCGCTTCTAGCACCATCGGTAACACAGGCAAGTTAACGGCCGACACAGTCGCCACTAACGCCAAGATTAGTGACAACCGATGCTCTGCACCTATCGATTCTGCGGAACGGAGAGAACGGACGAGCGAGTCGATGCAATACCACGCAAAGGCGTCGCCGTCTGGTATCATGGTCGATGCGCTTCGGACGAGGGCGCAATACGCCAGCCGAAGTTGCACGCGGGTGAGTTTATCTGGAGGTGAATTCTAATATGGGAGCGCGTACATTAGAGGGCGACAAGTCAGTATATAGCGAACGGTAGTATAAGTGACCGACTGTACGTACGTCTATGAGACATTGCGTATAGAATGGCACAACTTGCTCAGCGAATGGTTGCGGTCGCCCAGTTGCTACATTTGCTCCCGAAGACTGAGAACTTGACAACCTTTCGGCTTTCTGAGCGTGAGCCGCGAAGATCGCCAGCATCACTGAATGTGCGGATTCGTATGTCTCGCGATGAGATGGGTCGTTCAGATGGCTATTAGACAGTGGATGTCAGTACTATACGGAGACGGAAAGATAATTATCTCTACACTCACGGCTCGACAAGCGGATACACGTCGTTTCTGATGCTGTCTTCATTGAGAACCTTGGCGAGCTGTTCCGCACACGCGAGCGCATACGCTTTCTTCGCATTCCAAAAAGCCTTTGGCCACGCCTCTGTCTGGCGTTGACCCTGGCTCTGACCCGTGTGAAGTTCCATCGACTCGCGCAATTCATGCATGAACCGGGCACTTTCCAGTTCGTCCGCCGCAAGAACGTCAAGGGCAGTGTAGAAGACTTTCTTGAGTTCTATAAACCCCCCTTCACTCATCGAAGAGACGCCGCCGAATTGAGGGAGGGTAAACGCCAGATTGGATAGGATGTGCAATGTGGTAAGGGCAAATGTGAACGGGGATGGATTCGAGCCTGATGGCGACGCAGAGCGAATGGAGGAGGGACGGCGGGTAGGTGGAGGCGGAGGAGTGTAGACGACGATCGAGAGTAATGACTGCGTTATTCGAATGGTGGTAAACAGAAGCGTCTTAAGGACAAGCCATGTCGTAGTGGCTAATTCCCGTGCATGAGAATCTATTCTAAATCAGTATCTGTCCTCATTCTTCAGTGGATACATCACTCTCACCTAGTTCATTCTCATCTGTGATACGCGAGAATGGCACTTTAAGCCAGTCGTTCTGTACTGTTCTAGAGATCTGTGTGAATGCATCTGCAGTTTCCTGCATTACTGGCCAGGCTTCGGCTGGTCGCGTCTCAGCTAAGATCGACAGTAGCTGAGAGCACATCCCTGATAGTGATGACATATTGGCGAGGAGCAGAGACTGAGACAGTGAATGTATCTTGGAAGCACCGAGACTGTCAGGCTATATGGACAGAGATAAATTAGCTAGGCTTAAAGAATGATAAGAAACGGTTTGGAACTTACGGGTAAGTTTGCATCATGTGAAGTCAGAGCTCGCAAGAAGGTCCCTCCTTCGAAGGCTTCATCGAGGACTGACAAGAGTAGTCGTATGAGAGATGCAAGCGGCAGTGCTCTGAGTCTTTCATGTGCCACATAAGGTACTACTTTCGCAGTAATGAGGAAGGTCAACTGTAGTACGCCTGGTGAATGCATTGACACGGGACTACGCTGTAATAGAAATCAACCAACATACCTTCGCCCGTTTGACTCTGAGCATCCTGCGTAAACTCCTTCTCCCAGCCAGCAGACGAAGTGGACATTAGGTGATCCATGACTTCAGCCAAGGCCACCACCAACTCTTCCTCCACCTTCGCCCGCGTCCTCCCCTCCTTAGTCTTCAGCTCGCTATCCCAGTCTTGCAATCCCTGTACAATCCCTGCGTAACAGGCAAGTCGAAGAAGCGGCACACCGCCCTGTACTCCATTCAACACCTCCCTCACCCACTCGCTCAACCGCGAATACAGACTTCTGGTGAACACTCCTCCCGGTTCCTCTTTCAGAGCCTTCACCTTGACGTGTACCGCATGCCTAAACGCTGTGACGAGACCGTCGAGTCTTTCGTGTGACGCGTGCCGGAAGAATGGACTGCTGACTACTGTTGCAGCAAGAGGTGTCGGGGACGGGTGGATGTGCGCGAGGTAGTGCGCTACAGAGCCTTGGATGGTCTGGAGTGGGAGGTTGGTGAATGGTCGGGTAAGATGGCTGAGGAGGTTGAGGTAGCCTCGGTCTGTCATTATAAAGTATCAGCAAGACTCGTCCGTGGATGAAGGGCTTGTCTGAACCAACAAGAATCCTCACTGAAACCGCGGTTATGGTGGTCTTCTAACAAGCTCTAAGTACGGACGCATATGATTATTGCGTTAGCCCCAGTCTAAATATACTACTTTGATACTGCTTCCTCATCAATCCGATATGGTGTAGTGGCTAACATTATCGCCTCTCACGCGATAGCCCGGGGTTCGATTCCCCGTGTCGGAATTACTTTTAGACCCTTCCTCGTACCATGTGCAGCGACGGTCGTGCTGTACTTTCAAGTTGCTGTGGTAAACTCTCCTCCTCCAAGATGATCCATTTATCGGTATTATTACAGTGATCAGGACATCCATTCCCCAAGCAATATTACATCATTGGATATCGTACAGCATCGCATACATATCACCTCCTTACGGCCCACCTGGCCACTCGACTACCCATTGAGCAGACACAAAATGTTCCTGGTCGTTATCATCTTCGAACCGTAACTTGTACATTGGTGTGAGTGCCGCTTTGGCTCCTATCGCGTTCTACCCAGACCAGAGTTGTCAGCGGAAGTCTCGGGTGTGCATATATCAGCCACTTACACGAGCCATGTCTGTTGGACTTTCAATCACAACTGCCCGGTAGAAGCAACTCGTGTCAGGGTATAGTGCCATAACCGTGGATCCAGCAGCAAACTCGGGATATGCGTTCAGGTGTGCGGCACTATCAGGAGGCGCGGCGAGATCTGGTAAAGGCAGTAATGCGCGCAAGGTAGTGTTGTAGTGTCTAACAAAGGTGAGATTAGAACTATATGATAACGCCCATATATCAAGTTGCTTACTGTCCAGGGGATCCGTCATCCTGGGGTTCAGGATCATGTACCTCATATCTGCATCCACCCGTATATTAGCATTCGAAATACTTCTCCCTTCAATTTCAACACCGACCGGTTCTTATCCTGATTGATACATCGTGTGATCACCGCCAATATCCATTGCTCGCCCTTGCCGTCCTCAGTGATATCCATCTTGTTTGGATCGCGTGGCTGGCGAAATGCCACACGGCGGCCGGGCTGTAGTGGCAGTTGCTTGGCTAATGCTTCTCGTCTAGCTTTAGGCTCTCGAGAGAATTGCTTCGGTGCTTGTGGGCCCACAGAGCTGCGTGCAGGTACTATGATGGATGCTCCTCGGCCCAAGGGAGCATTGGCCGTTGTTGTTGTCTGTGGGGCTAGAGGCACAGGTGCTGCGGGTGGCGACTGCCCTCGAGGCCGTTTCCGCTTCTCTGTACCAATGTCATCTTCTTAGACTGGTCTTTCTTGAGAGCAAGTGCATACACATACCTGGCGGTGTCGCTTCCGATGCTTTACGCAAGGCGATAAGGATATCTAGCCGTTCTATAGTCTCCTCTATTGCTCTAAGGATACATCAGATATTCGAGCCTGTTCAGTCAATTATACAAGATTGTGGATACCTGGCCTCTTTCTCCGCTTGATTCTTTATCTCACTGAGACCACTAGTGAGTTTCTTGTAGGTGCTCTTTAGACTGTCGAACCCTTCCGCAGGGACAGTATCGTCGGCGGGCCACGTTGACAACAGACGGTTCACACGGCCAATTGTCTCATGGCTTTCCTCGCTGCCGTAGATATTCGAGAGCTTCGAAATTGACTCTGAGGCCCTCGTCCAACAATCGATTTCTGCAGTAGCACCACGGCGTGATATGAGCTCATGAACCTCGGATGACTTTCTCATGGCGGAGGAAGGAAAAGACAAGGAACTGCACCTTCCGAGGACGCTGGGCGAGTCTGTGGCCCTCGTCTGTTAGCCATTGCTGATTGCCTTCTTTGTTCTGCCTTGCGTTATCCCGACCGTTTGCAAAGGGCGATTGCTTAGCCTCGTGGCCTCAACGCTGTCTATCGTTCCTAACAAAGCCTATTACCAACCTAAGCGCTGCACCTGCCTGATCGGCTCGAACGCCACAACGGCGCGCCTTCCATTTCGGGCAAATTTCATTGTGCGGGGGAGCCTGGACCATCAGCGCCTCCGGGCGTCTCTCTTAATGGATGGTCTCGGCTCCGTCCAGTTCCAGTCGTCCATCCACCGAGTTCTCCAGACCGGTCAAGACGATATCAACTAGTGTCGCATCAAGTCCCACGCAGGTCTGGTACGGTCCCGCCCTGCTCTCCTGTCCTGCTACAGGAAGCATGTGCCGCTCAGCTCTGACGGTTTGGGTCATCGCCCACGCCCTGGACTGAGCGAGACGAGTCTTCGACTGCTCAACATACCCTATGCTTACCGACATCTTCCGTGCTCACCCTCCGAGTGCGATACATGAGAGCGAGGACAAGTATATAAGGCTGTGGGAGTGCGAGGCTTCTTCTACACTCACTCCAGAACACAACAACTCTAACGAGCTTCCACAACTCAAAACCACCTTCGGTGTCTTCTCCCACACGCACTCATAACAACTATTCCCTCGACACCTATAACCCCTTTTCACCATGATGAGCCTCATCCGCGCCCGTATCCCGGTAAGCCTTCGCAGCCCCTCGGATCGGTCGAAGATACAGAATCCTAACCACATAGCCTTTCTACCAGTCTCTGATCGTCTTTACTGGCATTCAATCAGCTCTATGGGGCTTCGTCTACTCGCAATGGCGAGAACCAAGGTACATACTTCCTCATCTCCATCTTATTTAGCAATCATAACTGATCCCACATTATCTAGCGAATTCAACGCGCCCCTCAAATCGGCTATTCCCAAGGGCTTCATCGGCAGACGTCGCTACCACCTCGACCTGCCCGCCCACGGTCTCGCAGCATGAGCAGCGACACCAAGACCAAGTCGATCACCATGACCGAGGACGTAGAATACCACGTTGTGCACCACATAATATCGGACTGTTTAGGAGTTTAATTTCGTCTTTATCATCCATGTTGTACTATAGTTAGGGGGCTTCGCGCGCAGATGAAAGGAAATTCATCATGTATCAAACATACTACATTCTTCGAGTGACGAGTGATCATATGGACTTGCAACTGGCCTGATCACTGACATGATCATCTTTACTGTTCATTAGTTACGATGATGTTCGTTCATCTCGAAACTATAAGTCCTTCGAGTACAACAGGAAACAAGTAGCGCAAAAAGAAACCACATACCACCAGGTACTCGAAACAGAAAACATAAATGCTAGGTCGGATCGAGTATCGCACACCTGAAGGAGATTCTGTCGCACAGTCCGATGATCTATGAGCAACATCATATAGCAATAGTAGGGAAAGAGAATGTTAAACAAAGCAATGCCAACAAGTAGAGAGAAACGATTGGGAAGATATACAATACAGGTTGCGGAGGGTAACCTTTAGCTGTGGAGTGTTGCATACAGAAGACTGAATGTTTCGGCGACGTGATGACCAACGATCGATGATGGTGGTAGCGGCAATGCTCACGCAAATGTGTGGTGAGACGGTATGAGGTGATGGTACTAAATAGGGTAGGAAGGTCTACTCGTACGAGTCCGATCCGATGGTAGCAGGAGGGAGGAGTGTATGGAGAAGCAAGCGAAGGCCCGTGTCATGAGTCGCCGGTGCGTGCGTTTAGGTAGCGCACAAGCATTTCATACCTAACGAATGAATAATCACGCCAAAGTTCAGCAATCACATTATCAGGCGAAAGCGGGAGACCGATAGCTGGAACTTACGTCACCATGGTCACTGCGCTGTTGGGTACCGTCCGCACCAGATTGACAGAAAGGCCACGATATAGCGACCGCCAACCTTCGTTACGAATTATGGTCTTTGCTGTCTTTATAATTCCGGGCACTCGCTGCGTAGGGTCAATGGGCAGACCATGTGCGCCTATTGGCCGTCGATGTGTTTGCAGTCGTGTGCGCAGAACCTCGTGCGGGTAAGTCGCTATTGACGCTGTCATCTTGGCAACGGCGGAGCAGCCGAGGAACTGGGAAGGACCGAGAGCTTCCTGATGTCCCTCGCCTAATTACTCGGTCAATGTCGGATTGAGATCACAACAAGGATAGTATACGCACTTGTCCACCGTTTCAAGAACTCGTACAAAGGGAATTGTACAGCAACATGTGTGATGCCCAGAAGGCTGGGGAGCAATCCTCTAAAGAACGCACGCGGACCTTCAGTAGTATAGATAGTCTTAATTGCATCGAATGTATGTCGGTATCGAGGCTCGTCTCGCGATTGCGTCTAACGTCTGATAAGCCTCGAGACTCGACATTGAAAAGAGATAGAGTGCGTACCATGAACCGAGTTTTGATCACCCATAGGGGATTAGTGCAGAGAGTGCTAGTCGCACCGGCCGCCATGGCAGAAAATAAATGTAGTGTCCATGGATGCTCTCTAGACAGCGGCTGGTACCCCTTCGCCTGCGCTGCAGGTAAAACATGCCTTACACCCTCGACGTCTCCTAATGATTTCTTCCCAAAGTAGTCTTTGATAGTGTCATAAACCGCGAAATAGATTGCCCAGGTCGGAAGATAACCAAGGATGGTGGGACCCAACCCCCGGTACATTCCCCGCACACCATCATACTTGAGGATATTTTTGACGATGCCTAGGTTGGGAAAAGGTTGGCAAACGTACGTTGAGCCGATCCTGCACATAGGCCTAGCCACCTTAGCAGAGCCCCTCACCGAAGATACCCTCATATCCGGCTTGACCTCTTGTGAATTGCTGAGCTTGTAACTTGGTCTTGACAACATCTAATGGACATGTCGCTATGCTGGCGACAAGGCCGCCCCCCGCACCAGCTGCACGCACAAGGCAGAGGAAGAAGCAAATGATTAGAAATTCGCTGCCGCTGAGTGGAAAGGCTTCGGCAGAAAGAGCTCACCAATCATGCTGTTCACGCTCGAAACCATCTGTCGAGCTCTTCACCCGGCGGGGGTGCACCGGCCAGGCCCAGAGGTCCAGGTAATGGGTGTTTGGAGGCGAGAGGGTCGTGGTCGAAACTGTCAGAGTCGAGAGCGATGACTTACTCGCCTGCCGCACCAGCCCGGCATTGGCCGGGACCCTGATCAAACTCTTCCGCCAACATTTACCTCGATGAGCTCACTCGAAAACTCGGTGCCTCATATCATTCGTTGTCGTGCTCAAAATTCTCTAGAACAATACCCTTGAACCCTCAATAATGATGAGTTGAACAGATACACTGCCCACAAAGCGGGACATGCCCGCCTCATATAGACTCGTATGACGCCTCTTGCCACTGCATTAGGCTACTCTTATTCAGCACCCCACGGTCTGCGCGGCTTCCGAACGCTCATTTACTGACGAATTCCAGCATTTAAAGCGTGGAGCATTGTTGACCTGTCTAGCACTACCAGCTACTCAACCACTACGACCTCACCTTAGCCCACTATCAATATGGTTCGCGTTATCTTGAACGGACAGGTCATCGCAGATTCTGCGGCTCCTGTAAGCCTCGAAGGCAACTACTACTTCCCACCCGAGTCTGTCAACCGCGACCTCTTCGAGTCTTCTGCAACTGCGTAAGTCACTATATCCATTTCATCGTTCATGGTTTAATCCATCTTACGGTCTTAGGTACTCTTGCCCGTGGAAGGGGTTAGTCTTGCGATCTGACTGATTCTGAGGCAGTAGCTTATATTTTCTCTAGAAAGGCTGCATATTGGAATGCCAACATTGGAGGGACTGTCGTTAAGGATGCAGCTTGGTAAGCTTAGTTCTCACGATCCGAGGGATTCGAAACTTGACGCACATCCTTGTTGTAATAGGAGCTATCCCCAGCCCAAGGATGCTGCGAAGAACATCACTGGCCATTACGCGTTCGACAAGGTCAGTACTTGCTTGCACGTTGACCATGGCGATAAGCTAACAGCACCACAGCGCCAGGTCTCTTTCGAGAACTGATTGTAATGCTCCCAATGTACTTACTTGTAATTCGGTTAACAAAGAATGAGCGCATGATGCATCATAGGTTCAGTACGCCTGAGAATGTTCGGGGACCTACCCGCGATATAGAAGCTGGTATGTTCAGCGTTCGTCGTCTCTATGAAAACTGATTAGCTTGCAGCTTCTCATTGACCCCGCCAACGCCCAATGATCAATGCCATTAAATCGTATCACTAACCCGAACACTAGACGTGATCTGCTGACATGTCTGACCTCCGTCTGACAGACTGTGCGCTCATGGTATTTTCCGTAATTGCCGTCAGCGCCATCGGAGGATACGGGTCGATATATGCACAGTGCCTACGCCGCTATAGTGCTAGTGCACATTCCTCATTCTCCTCTCCCTCTCCCTGCCGCGTCGATAGGCGACGCGGAAATAGTTAGCGGAAACTACCTTTACCTCAAGTCGGCGATAGTGGCAGTAACCATCGATCAATATCATACCGTCTATCAGCAGACTCTATAGCCCTCGTTGATCAACAGCCTGAGGTTCTCGCGAACTTTGCATGCCTTCGGTTGGTTTATCACCTCTTTCCCCGCACGATGTCCCCACATTGACTCTGAGCTCCTTCCTCTCCATAGGCTGTATGTCGAGGCGCCGCGCGCATATGTGGCATAATGGATATGGTAGAAGATATTACTGACGATACTCAGCACGAATTGGATTCAACGCTGGGCGTTCTCTTTATTGGGTTTATGTTATCCACTGTGCTATATGGTCTTTCGACTTTTCGTGAGTTGCAAAGCCCTTCATATTACGTTGTCTCATCGAAAGATGACCTCTCCCATCCTTATTCACAGAAATGCATGTATATTTCACGAGATACCCAAGGGATGGTAGACGGACGAAGGCTTTGGTCAGTACATCCTTGCTAAGTCTCCACACCAGCAGACATTTAACAGTTTACTAGGTTCTGTTAATAAGGTCTGACATCTGTCGTAGTGCCTTATCTGGCGGTCAGCTTACTCATACATTCCTCAGGGTTATCGACACAACAGCAAGCACCTTGAGTGAGTGAAGTATACATAACTGGACGCAGGTCGTTGATTCACAGCCATTGCAGTATCCCGCATGTACGTTGCCTGTCAAAGAACAGCGATCCTCGGGGAAATGACCAGGTATCTGGTTTCGACAGGCAATATTACTACCTCATAGATCGGTTTGCCGCTTCCTTCCAAGAGCTCGAAATAACCAAGTATGTTCGCTCTCATACTTACTCTCTCTTCCTCGCTCACTCTTGGTCTAGCGTGCTCTTGGTATGTATCGACCACGGTCCTACGTTCCCGCTCTCAGGCTGACCGTACTCTCACTGTTACCTCAGGCAGAGAACGTGCTCGCAGTAAGCGTCTTTCCCAGTACCCCAGCGCCCCGATAACCTGTGAAGCTAACATCAGTCGTTGACTAGGGGCTCGCTGTGTTAATAGTTCATTTGTGCGTGATTAACGGATGATTAGCCTTGGACAGCGTTTGAACGATAAGCTTGCATCTGTCTATATAGGTTTTATGCGTTTCGTGTGTGGACAGGTGAGTTTCGAAGGTTACGCTGACGCTTTGTGGCGTGTTCCAATGGCTGATACGTTGCTTGTTTAGTTTCACAGAAGAGTCCCACTTTATCCGGCATAATCGTGAGTGACTCTGCATTTTCGGTCTAAGTACAACGGCTGATATACTGCTCTTAATTTTATAGCTTGCTACCGCCGTCGCGTCGTTCGTGTTTAGTATCAGTACGTGGTGTATATCAGATCATATAAGGTGCAGTAGGCTGACTGCCTGTCATATTATGTCCAGTTTCCACAGCCAAGCTGTATGCACTCGCCCCTTGGTTTTAATCTCTTGAACAGCTACTGACAACTTATCATTGATATTAACTTAGCACCAAACAACAGTTCATGGCGGAACTTCTTACACCAGAGATAGAGGTAGATATATCGTTGTTCCCGTTCCTCTTAGACCGTACTAATACATGTTACGGAGTAGCTGATGTTGGGATTGACAAGTGGCTGCTCTATCATCTCCAATCTGTTTATCGTCGGTGGCCAAGCGTACTATTTACACCCGTCAAGGAGGCCTCATATAAAACCGTGCGTACTGCCGCGAATACTGGATTATGCAAAGACACATACTGATATCAAACTAATAATCTGCAGTCCAACCAACTTCCTCTCTCGAGCAGTTTTCATCCTTGCCACAAGAGGAACTGCCTTTACGTGAGTTGTATTTTATCATACTAGTGTCGGAAGTTATCGTCTAAACATGGTAATTATCTAGGCTACTGCACATCGCGCTTTTGGTCACAGTATGCACCAAGTTTCCATTATCGCAGATACCCAAGACTGATATGTCCGCATTGTTAGCTGCTTTCATTACCTCACTCACAAATTTGGGTGTTCCTCCACTTCATCATAAGCAAAGGTTTGATTCAAAACACCCTTCCTGTCCATTTTCCCGGCTTACTGTCACCTCATTACAGTGTACATTAATAGCCTCTTCGCCGTGTATGTCATTCCTTCACAATCTGTGTATTATGCTGACTATCTGTTATGACTAGCCTCAACACACGAACTCCGATCAACGGCTGTGGTATAAACGAGGAAGACGATGTAGACAATATGGATGCACCTAGACGTTTTAGTGCACTGGTTTTTCACCAAGCACAGAGCACATCAGCTACGCGGGTCTGTGTTTCTCATAGCATCGCTTCATATGACGGTGGTATTAAGCTAGTGGCACAACATAGGCGGGTCCAAATATGACACGGACGTTTGATCTCACGCACAGTGAAATAGCCTCAGTGAGGTCAAGAAGCAATTCTGCTGTTACAGAGCACTCTGCACCGCAGGCAAGTTAGCCGACACTGGCCACTCTTCTCCTGTAATTCTCCCGTAACTAACCTTCACGATTTAGCTACCAAAGTCAGTCTCCACGGATGGGCGCATCGACGAGCCTGGTAGCCCAGGCTTATTGTGAGTCAAACGCATACTGTATGCCTAAACGGTCTTCACGCATGCTCATTTCTCACTGCGTTCAGGATCGCCGAGAAGGATCCACGCATGATTACGCCATTATCTACACTGAACTGAGCACGCATAATCGGCGCCATCCTTCATCTGATATACAGCGTAACATTTTGTATTATAGAACAGGATATAACTACTAGCAAACGGACGACATAGTATGTAAACTCGTATCCGTAGGAGATATCGTATATAGATGGTGACAAAGGGGGTATCGAGCAAGTTACGAACATCCGAGTTGAACAACACATGCGAAGGGCTTTACGCCTTGTTCGGGTTGGCTTCGAGCCATTTTACAAAGTCCTAGAGGATAAACGTCAGCGCTGAACAAAACGCAAATGTGGGCATGATCCACGACTCACGTCAACAGTCCGTTGCATACCCTCATCCAGACCAACGATGGGCTCATAACCCAACACTCTCCTCGCTTTTTCAATGTTGTGCCATTTATGTCTCGACACGGTCTTGACGCGGAAGACCGTGAACGCTGGTGGCTTGCCACTAATCCATCCCCACCACTCGGCTGCGTAGGCGAGAGCAAGTCCAATGGTGTTATCCATGACGAACGGCTTCTTCTTGTACTTCTCAGTACCGAAATGCTTGTCGAAGCGATACCAGATAGACCGGGCGTAGTCCCAGAAATATATCGGCTCGCCGTTGGTAATCAAGAATGCTTGACCGGCCACCTGCAGCGGTGACACCTCTGCACCTTCGAGGCCGTTCTTGGAGAACTGGTCGAACCGGTTCCGTCTGAACTCCCGCTGATGAGTTGGTTTATAGTTCGGGTCTTCCCAGTTCTTCAGAATTTGGTCAGCGTTTTCTGGCAACTCGACGTAGGGGCCTAGTGGTCGTGTTTCCGAGGTTGGGATATGGTGCTTGCCGGTGGTGATGGTAATGGGGGGTAGAGGTGTAGAAGCAAGTTTGTAGACCTGCTCTGGCGTAAGCTCGTCGGCTGTGGGAGAGTTATCCAGCTTGTCCGCGGCTAGAAGATGGGCGTGCGCTACGTTGCCGACATACGTCCAGTCGAAGAGGTTTTCGTTGTATCCAATTTGCCAATGCGTCTGGCCACGTTTCCAAACATCGTAGAATCCAGTGATCCCTTGCCTATCCCCAGGGCTACAGAATGTGTCAGCAAATGAGGAGTATCAATATACTTCTACAACCACGTACCCGAAGATGCCAGCGGGTCGTAATGACACTGTTAATAGCCCCTTTTGCCCGTTGGCAGCTAAGACTAACTGCTCTGCCTTCACCTTCGACTCGTTATACGCATCTAGGCTGGCTGTCGGTACTGGTAGACGTTCGTCGACGTTAATGAGGTCGTTCCCATTGAATATGACGCTAGCCGAGCTGGTGTAGACTAGTTTGCGGACTCCTTGAGCCTGTGCAGCGGCGAGGAGGGCGGTAGTTCCATCAACATTGACTTTCCAGTATAATGCGGGGTCTTGCAGTCCGTGATGCGGGGAAATGGTGTGGAAGATACAGGTCGCCCCGCTCTAAGCTGTTTTCAGCAACGTCAGGGTTGATAGAGGAGATGAGTAAACGCACCTTTTGCAACGCATCAGCAATTTGGTCCACCTCTGTTATATCCCCCGCATAGAAAGGGGTATCGTGGTACGTCTGTACGATGTCAAAAACAGAGACGGCGTCGCCCCGAGCAAGGAGCTGCTCGACGATGTGTCTGCCAACGAAACCGCTGCCGCCGAAGACGATGTAGATGTCGCGCTGTTTGCCTGAGGACATGATGACCAAAAGGAGTGACGGGGGAAGAGTTCGAGGTCGACGACGCCAAACACTTAAATAAAGGTCGTCGTGGCAGGTACCAGGTGGACAGGGGAGTATGTCAGACCACTTACACCGAGCTTACACCCCACATCACCGACGATCTCCTAATTGAGACACAGGGCGGCGACTCAATCAATTCCCTCTTAGACTTGAACCACAACGACCGTGTGCATAATTACGGGGTTTCTTTCACGAGGGAGCCCACTAGAGCTGGCAGCAATGGCGAAGAGAGAATGAGAATTTGCTTCATTCTAAATCCTTAGAACTAACAATACTGTTAGCAGGACAATCGCACAACGCCAGAGTACCGCCTCAAGGCCAGCCATGAGGCATGGGAAGAATGCGACTTTGTACACAGGCAAAAATGGTCGCGGGGTCCGCTATATATGAGTCGAACTGGCCACATTTTATCTCTATCTTATCTCTTACACGCAGAGCACACGAGACAACATGCCGCAGCCATCTCGCTCTTCTCGCAACCTTCGGGTTCTCTCGCCTGAGGATAAATTCGAGATGCTCAACTTCTTCGAGCAAGCAGATCATCAGCACCTACGCGCGGTACTCGTCGCATTGACCATCGACAGCGAGCTGGGCCCCTTCGTTTTGCAAGCCATGAAGCGAGACGTCTTGCCATACATGGAGACCGGTGTGGCCTCCCTTCGAATGATCCACAAGGTCAAGCGACTTGCTGAATTATGGGATGTCCCGGGATATTTCCCTGGACATGGAGATACATGTCCTGAGGGGCCAAAGCGATGCCTCGACGACGCACCCTTGTGGAAGAAGGCGTATCGAAACCTTCGATCGCTCAACGACCCCGATACTTCAACTTCCAGCGCAGCGGCCGCCGTTGCCCCAACGTCGTCTACGCATCCTACGTCCGAAATATCTTTCGACCGGTTCTTCCAATGGAATGCCAACCAGGGCACGAGCGAGACTCCTCAACTATCTACGCCGAGGATGACGAAGAAGCGGAAAATTCGAGAGTCTACGACCCATGCTGCCAGTGAGGTGGTGGCCACACCGGTCAAACTTCTCAAACAAAGTGCGGCCACTCCACTTGTCTCTAGCGATCGCAAAAGTCCAGCCGCATCGCCACTCACCAAACGTCCAACGATTCGAACGACTGCGCATAAGGAGAACGAGAGAGCTGTTCCTGTGGAGGATGTGGCCCGTCGCGTGCTGGAACGGTCACCCGCCCGTAAAATGGCCCTTGGGACGTTGTTCTCGGTATTGAACGACAGCGCCGTCGACGACGCGCAACCCAGCCGTCCAGAGAACCCAGTTGCGAGCGTTTTGGCACAACGCAGTGACAACAATAACCTGCCCTCGTCGAAGCGTAACCTGGCCACACCGAAGACGAAGACTGTCGCGAAGAAGTCGACCCCATCTCCGGCCACGGAGCGTAAGTCGAGCCTACGTTCTCGAGCTGCGCGTGCTATGAACAGCTGATCTGTTCGTCACGCCGGGACGCGGTACTGGCACATAGAAGCGGTGGTCAATGACGGCGCAAGTTTCCAGTACTTGAATGTATGTGTATGAATACAGTGTTGGAATACTTTGAATAAATGCTAGTGTCCCACGAAGTATGCTCCCCATGCAGCAGAAATTCTAATAGATGTGTACTCTCCAATGACATTACGCGCTCTTTGTGGGTTGAGCTGATCCTCTGCGCCACTTGCCCACCTTCTCGGCCACATAACGGAGACTCTTGGCAGGACCTGCGCTCGCCAGACCCTTCAGGGTTTGGATAGTAGAAGGCCACCTGACGATGCCCCGCATCTCTGTGGATTTGTTAGCCCAGGTAGAACTGAATGACTATAATTGGCGACATACCTCGCTCTATTGTCCTCGCAAGATGTTCGTCCCCAGCCATTCTTGACCAATACACGGTCTCATCCGCCTCTCTCGAGGGAAGGTTGGAGTCGGCGTACTGCTGAGTGACGCGTTTCAACAATGTCGACGGCAGCTTCTTCAAATGAGCCGCGCGCGCTTGTGGCGACAAGTCTTGCTGAATGGTTGAGGAGTGTAACGGCCAGTGGACACCGGGGAGAGCCACCACGAGACGGTGGTACAACTCTTTGAACTGGGGGCCCTGTTTCTTCACGATATTGCCCACTTTGCCTCTGTTTTCCGCAGGGAGCGCCATACGGATGTCCCCGGCATAGCTGAATCCTGCGATGCGCTCAAAAAGCTGGGTCTCGGAGAAGTTCTCGGGGAGCGTGAGGAGCGCAGTTCGAACTGCAGAGGTCAGATTGACTTGCTGTGTGAGTCGAACGCGCGCGTCATCCTTGATAATCCGAATAGGCTTGTGCATGCGTCCGGCGAGGTACAAGGTGTTCCAGTTCAGCAGATCCGAGCATAGATTGTCCACAGTTGTAACGCCGTACTTGATTGTCTATATTCATGATCGACCAGATAGATGTGTACGGTAAGCAATGGGTATAGATCTGAGTGCAATACACTCACTACACCGTTCATTGAGACCAAGGTGTTGTACCATACGCCAGGACCGACCTCTTCTACTCGTGCCACAAAGTCTGATCCGAGCATCCGTGCGTGTAATGGATAGTGCCCCGGGAACTGGTTCATGTTGATAGAATGCCAGTGCGAAGCATGTGTGACCGCGAATAGGAAGTCGAGCATAGGTCCACCCTTTGAGCTGGGACTAGTAGTGGTGTAGCCATCCTGCTCAAAGACTCCAGAGCCGTACGCAAAGGCGTAGCGTATAGGTGCATGGAATTCGTGTACGATAGACTCTAGAAGAGCACGAGTAGAGTCCGCAACAGGAAGAATCTGGTTACGGCCAAAGGACGGCGGCAGAGATGGAAGTGCCTGGCGGGTGCGAGGAACGGCAGGACGAGGTGCCGGGTTGAGTCGCGTGCGAGTTTGTGGGCGAGTATTGTGACCATGAGGTGGTAGGTGCGGGGGCAGCTCTGGGGTGGAACTAGAGGTGGGAACATGCTCTGTAGACAGCGAGCGAATGGCAAGTCTTGAGATTATTACGCGACGGGGTTGAGTCCGAAGTGCTGAGATCATTATTATACGAGATTTGCGAAGGAGGGCGGTGTTGTATAGGATGAAGCGTACGAATAACTTGGTAGAAGCCGGATTACATGCAGGTGGTGGTGGTAAGGACGATGGAGGGATTGCAAACCCGGCCGGCGTGGTGCTGGCTGGCGCGCCCCACGAGCCGCGTGATCAGGCGCATCAATTTCCATTTCAGGTGATAGTCGGGCTCAATTGGAATGGCTGACGGTAAGATGGGCATCGTTAGATATAACATTACTGAAGCACACAGGGCATTCGCGAGGCTGGTATTACAGGATTAAGAAGGGAAGACATGAACTGCTCATAGGTCTTTCGGTTGATTATCCTTTGGTATAAGTACAGAAGTTGGTTGAGGAGCCTGGGTCGACGATCCGTGGAATCGATGTTCACAATGGCAGCTCTTGAGCACCAATTTCGTCCGCGCGAATTTGATTCATCACATATTCTTCTTTGTACTTTTGACAGAAATCGTCGAACTCTTTCTTGCTATAAAGTCGGAGAGGCGGGGTTCGGTTGTCCCCGAAGCGTTCCAGGACTTCGTCGCAGAACATCCATATCATCTCGAGAGCGACAGGAGTGAGTGGCTTATGGTCTCCTCGCACGATAGTAACCTGATGGGAGCCGAGCGGTCAGCATATATCCAGCGAACATCACTGCAAGTGACGGTACATACAGGACCGATATTCTTTTGCCACCTGCGAAGCTCGTTCCTTAGCAGCCTATTTGAGCGAACCATAACAAGATACGTACCTCTTAGGAGCGAAACCGGTCTCTGGGTCAATCATCAGATAAGTTACCGCCTGGTTATCCTTGTCACCGTTAGGAGGGTCCGTCAAGCGTTGCTCTTCAAGCTCGCGGTGAATGAGCAGCGGAACTCCGACAATTTGAGAGATAGGAGAAATAGCACCGATGGACCAAACGGGATGGGAGGGCGGTACAACAGTCTCTCGAGGGTAAAATGGCCGATTGTAGCCACCCAAAAGGCGCATGCCCTTGACTTCTCTCTCTGGCGCGGTCAACTTCAAGGAGGGTGGCGGCGCCTTACAAACATGCTTGTGAGTCTTCCAGGCGGCATTCTGGCAGCTCTTTCCCTGAATTAAAACGCATCAGTAGTGGAAAACCAAAGATTTGGTGAATATACTTCACTCACACAGTAAAAGGCTACTTTACAGCGAGAACATCGTTGGAGAGGCTCGTTACCCCGGGCGGTTCTTCCACATTTGAAGCAAGTTTCAAAAGGTGTAAATGCGCTCATGCCAGTGTCTGTCGTTTGTAAAGGGCTCTTGATTGAACGTTGAATACTGAGTACTGAGTAGCGGGTGAGTTTGCGAGTGGCGGCTTGGCCATATGCGGCAAGCCCCTAGCAGCTTTTATACTATCGAACCCTCGCGAATGCGTGGCCAATCTAGATTACCGATGAGTAAGACCTTTGTTGTAGGCAATATCGCTTGGGACGTCGGTCTTGCCCTCGTCGAGAGACCTCCGGCCATGGCCCATCGAGTACTAGTATGCACAAATGACCGCGGTTACTGCAACGTTGAGGTTGAATGTTTTGATTGGTCGATGGAGATCTCTACCATGGATTTACGCTCCGATGACACGGTTCAGATGCCGCAGTCGTCAATCATTGTCGGAGATAAAATCATCATCGCCTGTGAACGCGGCGACAAATGCGGCAAGAATGTTCATTGACATCCTCCAACTTGAAGCTGGATGTTACTATGGTGCTCAAGTCGCTCAGAGATTGACGGAACATCAAGCTCCGAGCCAACAATCCAATCTGTCGCTCGGAGGTCAGCTGTGCAGGGAGCCGTGTTGTGTCGGAAGGTAAGCTTCAACTTGGAAGCCAGCTCATCGAAAAACCTTACATATCTCGTGGCCGCAGGTATATCGCGTTTTGTAAATGAATTTGCTCTGAACAGGCAAGCAGCTGAAGTGAACGATGTGACCAGTTGTCCAGCAGAGAGCAAAACATGACCACATTTGCCATGTCGTGGTCACAACTTTCAAACTTGCAGCCAGGGCTACAAGTAAACGTCACAGGATCCATCGCGCCAAGCGATCCAACGGACGATGACAATCATTGAAGCTTTGGAAATCTTTAGATTGAATTGTGTGCAGTGAGTCCCCTTTATGAGAGCGCAGATAGTTCCTGATACAGGCAGATGTTCCCAGCTTTCTTATTTGCACTGGCTTGTCTGTCCACCGCCGCGAACTCAGCGATGATACATGGCCTGACACCGTACCTCTTGAGCATTGAAGACCCACCTTGATCCCGGCACATGCTCGCATTACGTCCATGCTTCTATATAGAGCTTGGAGTCTATCCATACGTGATGCCCGCTTTATCGCACTATGGTGATAACTTCACAATGTATCTGCAGCGCTCGATAGTACACTTGGCCAGTCGCATCTGGGATCATGGCACGCAAAGAATTAATCAACATGCTAGACAGGTTATGCTGTGTTGGCTATAGTGAGTGATTGCTTCAACTCTCTTGCTCGGGGCACAAAGAAGACTGGGCTGACGTGAGTTTATCCGTTTCGTTTCACGCCACAAGGATAGGTGCCTGTCACAAACACTGCATGTGCTCTATACGAGTTGCCTAACACTACGCCGTTATAAAGCGAATACATCCGGTCGAAGAGTTGTTGTCCAGTCTCGGTAACTCCTTCTATTTATCTTCGTCGTCGAACGACCGTTTCGCGAAATCTTCCACTGTCCTTTGGACCGTCTTCCATCTCTGACGACATGGATCGCATCACCGAAGCCAACACAGTTGGCGCTCTACTCTTTGGGGGTTTGGTTGCCAGTATGTGAGTCGTGTCCACAAAGTCGACTCATATGGCTGTACTCATTATATCGCAGACTGTACGGTATCACTTCGATGCAGACGGTTACCTACTATCAAAGGAAGCGTGAGGATAAATGGTTCATCAGGGTTGCGGTGAGTCCTCTGTGAGCTGTATTTCGAGCTTTGATATTCATGCCAAGTTAGGTCCCAGTCCTATGGTAAGTGTACTTACATTTACAGAACAGTTGACAGACATCCGACCATGATACTTCAGGGTCCTTGGAACAATCGACATGGTCCTTATCTTTCATTTTCTGTATTATTATCTGATTCGCAACTACGGCAACTTCAACTCAGTAACCGCTCATCTGCCAGTACAGTGAGTACAAACCCTTGTTGTCCTTGCCACCATTCCTAAATTCCTTTTAGAACCCTGAATGTATGTACGACAGTCGGCGAACAAAGTATATCTACTCATGCCAACCTCGCGCTAGGTCCACTTCTTCGTTATAGTGAGTGTATTGCCAGGTCTGACGAAGTCATACGCTGATCATAAGCTACTAGGCCATCACACAATCGACAGTGCGGTCGTACGCCATTTGAAAAGCTCTTCGGCTACGTTCCATCATCACTAATCATGTCTCAGGTTATGTGCAGTGAGAATACGTGCGCGTGAGTATTCCGCAACGAGACGCATGTTGTGTATACTGATCTGTTAGATAGTGAGCCAAAGCTGGCTTCCGACCTTGCCGATCGTGCGTGCAGACTCAATAGATAACATTCCAAAGCTAACTTACGCTTCAATACATCTAGTATCTTCTGACTTTGGTCGACCTTGGTAAGTTCACATGCTTTGTTTTCGAAGGTCCCGATAGCTTACTAGTATTTCTAGGTAGCAACCTCAGTGCGAAAATTCAGACGCTCTTATACCGATCCTATCTACTGACAACATACCCCTAGCTTTGACTGTCAAAGGGTGAAGAAGCTCGCTTCTACTGATAAATGCGTTGCTCACCTGACTACAGTGCTCATGAACAATCCTCGGGAATAGGTAGCTTCGGCACAGCCTTCAACGTAATCTCTCACTGCTCTCCAACTTGAATTTTATCGCTTACGTTCCAATCCTTGATTAGGTGATTGTGTGCGTGGAGTTCGCTGTAAGTACCGCTGGAGATGCTCTAGTCGCCCTATGTCTCTGTTATCTGCTCCGAAGAAGCCGCACAAGGGTGAGAAGGTACGATCATTCTCTGCGGCCGCCGCGTATGATATATTGTGAGAGGACTCATCAACTTCCTGAAGCACGGAGTCGATGATCAACACTATCGTCGCCTATCTCATTACTACCGGTGCGTGTATCTCGAGTCTATACGTATCTATCAAAGCTTACATTCGTGTTCTAAGGGTTATTGACAACGTGCGTCTATCCGTCATTCACTGCCACCATCATGCATTACATCTAAGTTCATGATCCTCCGGACATCCTCATGCAGGATGGTACAAACTTCCGCGCTTGTCTTTGTAAGTGATTGTCAATCACGAGTGGAATTTTGGCTCATATACTACTACCATGCATAGTTCTTGGTCTCTTCCAAGAACTTTATCTATCTAGCTGTACTCACTCAAGTTAGCAAGCGTAAGTAGTTACTCCACCAGTTTGTCCTCTCAAGAGCTTACGGCGTGTCTCCACACAGTCTATGTCAACGCATATTTAGCTTTGTAAGTCGTTTCGTCCTGTAATACCTCTAGTTTATGGACTAAGATAATTGTATAGGCTGAATGATCGTGCTCGCATACGCGACCGCAGTACCATGAATCCAGCTTCTGTGACCCCATCTCGCGTACAGACAGCGGTTTCGCTAGTTAATCTTGCACAAGACACCGGCACCAAATCAGGCAGGGTGAGTGTCTCTTGCCTTATCTTGCAACAAAGCAGTTGTTGATCTTCGACGGATAAATTGCTTACAGGTTTCCCAGTCAACTGCTGCCAGTTCCGGTACGGAAGCCCACTTGATCAACAAGAGTAGCCTCAGTCTTCGGGAATCTGAGTCCGATATCGCGTATGGACATGCTGTGTGAAGTATGTGATAATGGCTGGTACGAGCACTCGAATATTTATGATCGAAGCATGATTTCCACTCTGTTCAGGATTGTTCAAGATACGGAACATGTAAGACTCGAGCACTAGCTGAGTATACAGTACCTACATCTACACGTGGTCTACTGAAATCGAGGCGGATGTTATAGCAAGAGCATCCCAAGGCTGATCACCGACCGACTTCATCGCTGGTGATGTCAGTGGGTTCCTGGTCCAAAATGTAATGCGTCATGAGAACAAGACGACAAAATTTGCTAAGTTCAATCATCAAGCATCATGCATCATGTACCGCACTCGGAGTGTCGACTTCTTCTGCAAGATTTCCAACGAATGTCATTCGCAACTGCTCCCAGATGAAGTCTCCATTTCAGACGTTCCTGTGCGCAGTTATCTTCTCTGGTTCTGCATCTCAATCCCTACCAACATGGCATGGCTGCACGCAGGGCATAAAGCCGCTATCTTGGTGTCCAAAACACATAAAACGACTCCGCTCTACAGGGATTAACGACCAGGCCGTGTCCCCAATTGCTCAGCTGTATCCATAGACTTGCTCGCTGGCGAGATCTTGTACTGCTTTACATATCCAAATCTCAGGCCACTACAATGGATACTATCAACAAAGGCGATACCATTGGTGCTCTTTTATTTGGCGGTCTAGTTGCTTGCATGTGAGTTCTCACAAGCTTTCAGTTCAATTACTCTCTTCTCAGTCGCATATCATTTCATGCAGACTATTTGGGATCACATCCACCCAGGTGGTGACGTATTATCAACAAGGCTATAAAGATGGCCGACTTATCAAGACGGCTGTGAGTACACCCACTGACGAAATTATGTACTACTATCTAACATGAAATCACGACTTCAGGTGCTCATCCTCTGGTCAGTTCTAACTCAGTGTTCATCTTGGATGACCAGTTTGAGAGAGACCTTACCCCTCTCAGGCTCCTCGTCACTATAGATATCGGCCTCATTTTCGATTTCTTATACTCCTATCTCATCACCAACTATGGAAATTTCGACTCCGTGGCAGCACAAGGACCTACACGGTTAGTACGCTGCCATACCTTACTATTCATTCAGCTGATTAGCTCCACAGGGCTCTCAATGTATGTAATGTCGCAATATAAGTTTTTGGAATATGTGAAAATGAAACCGGCTAACCTTCTCCAATAGGCCCATTTCACCGTCATCGTAAGAGTGTTTCCGTTTAACTAGAGAGCTGCATAACTCATACTTGGGGCCTCACTTAAACAGGCACTTACTCAATCAACAGTAAGGCTGTGCGTAAAGCTTCACGTAAATTGCTGGGCTGGAAATGGTCTCAAATCCTAATTCTCTCGATAGGCTGATCACCGAAAGAATCCGAATATGTGAGTTGATAGCTTATATACATACGATTACCATTAATCTGCTGTCTAGTCAGCCAAAGCTGGCTTCCGGTGCTGCCTGTGGTATGTTTTCCAATTTGACGTCTATAGGAAATTCAAGGTGCTTATTCCAGATCCGTCAATACAGTATGCTCTCACTGCGGTAGACGTTGGTACGTGCTACGCTAATTACAATAAGGGCTTCAACGACTCTGACATGATATGGAATATGAAGGCAGCAATATTGGTGCGAATCTTCCTCATATATCATATGCCAATAGCTAGGACCGCTGTTGATACCCTAGATCTATACTAGCTCTCGGCGTTATAGGGTACGATGCTTCTCGGGGTTCAAATCTTCTACTTATCACCTGTTTCCAGAGCTCATGAACAGTCAGCCGGAATAGGCGCATTCGAGCGGTCATTCAAGGTCAGTGATTCCTTGATCATTACTCAATTACACTTACACCCTCCTTCTTATAGCTTATAGTATGCATCAATTTCGGGTCAAGTTTTGCAGGCGATTCCTTCGTTGCCCTCTGTCTGTGTTACCTCCTTCAAAGGTCGCGTGTAGAGCTCATGAGCACATCGCGGTACGTCCTCGTTTTCACCACTCCTAGAGCACATGCGGCTGATGCACACCAAGCACGGAGTCAATAGTCAAGAGAATCATTGTTTATGTCATCAGTACCGGTACGTGTAGTGTCGCTAATACTGTTAGCTATTGCATCTGTGTCTGAGCGTATATTCCTTTGCGGAAATAGGGCTCTTGACTACGTATGTTGAAGCATCTCCGAAGCATTATCTGTCGCTAACGCGTGTCACCATCACTTATATTAGCATGGTACAGAGCTCTGCCCTCGTTCTCGTGAGCTTCCAATCAAATATATGTATCATTCGTGTAAACGACTCATATTTCTGCCCCCCTAGTTCCTTATCTCCTCCAGAAACTTTGTCTATTTGGCAGTACTCACACAGGTCAGCAAATGTACGTCGCCGTTATCAACAGTAAAACTCTGTATCCTATTGATCATTCCTCCTATGGTCTAGTATATGTCAACGCGTATCTAGCTCTGTGAGTTCAAGCCGTCAGGCTCTTTCTGTTACTGACGAAGTGAATTACTTACTATAATCACTCGTAGCTTGAACGACCGTAATCAAATCCGCGAGATCGGCAGGAACACTACCATGTCGATATCTGTTTCTAGGCTTCGCGCGGCCCCATCGGTGATAGTCTTCAATGCCCCTGCGAACAGTTCGCAAGTGTCTGGCAGAGTAAGGTCCTGTTGCACATATACCGATCCACCATGGTATGCTAAGCACAGCGTCTTTTACCAGGACTCTCGACTGGTCGATCATCAGACAAGCTTATCGGAGAAAGATTCTTCTGTCAACAAAGCAGGATTGGGATTGACATGTCCCGACCAAGGAATGGGCGTGTAGTAGTTTGTTGATTAGTTGTGGTACTGGACTCAGAGTCGAGGACCGCCAGTAACATGTTCGTGTTACTGATGGATAAGAATGGAAGAACCTCGTGTAAAATGTTACTCTTCTCTCCTTACTTGATATTCAAGTGGTTGGACAGCTTGTTCTGTTGGATTTCGTTCAATGGCTGGCTCGGAGGCAAGAGGGTCGCGATTTCGGAGCATCAGTGTCATAGCAATACTGACTGTCACAGTACTTCTTTCTGTTTTCACTGCTTCATAATCCTCCGACAAACCTGCTTGTCAAAGTGTCGCTGACCCGAACAATCCGAGTCAAGGTTGGCGCTCTCCCTAGCAGCGCACTGTGTGGCGGCTTCACTTACTATCTGCTTTCAATGTTCTTATACTTGGCGAGCTGTATTGATGAATACTGTCTGCCGCAGTGTGCACATACACAACGCCCTGATAGCGTGCATTGCTGCGAATGCAGCATTACTGACTTATAATACGTGAAGCTTATGAAGCAACGAACAACGGTTTCCCTTTCGGAACAGATGAGCTTGGGCAGATCCATAAGATGGGATCTCGATTGCAGGTCATTTCATTGATATCAGCGCCCGTCACCGTTCTCATGCTTTTCATGGCCAACCCGGAGTCATCGGCTTATGCCCAACTTTCCGCTAAACATACGAGACATAGACCACTTGGGCTTTGCTTTCTTGAACCAGTCGGACTTACAGTAAGTACAGAAGTACCCATGATGTGCAAAATTTCAACATTGTTATTTACTTGAGAGTCGAGACTTCAAGCTGCAAGTTGAAGAACAAGTACCGCAGTGCGCCGCCGCGGCGCAGATCATTTGCAGAGGACCAAACAGCCTGAGACCAGTACGAACACCGCATAGAAACGAGATCATTCACAAGTTTACTTCGCCCGGGGTATGCAGTGATTGCTTCTGCCTATCTTATTGGTACGAACAGCCAGGACTCGCATTCACCGGTGCTCACCCTGCCAACGCGACACGTCTATCACGAACATGACATATCACCGATCATCCTGGGTATCAGTTACATGAAGATATGCTCGCTGCCAATGTTCAGTATATATGGAACGCATGGCTAGCAGAGACAATGTAGGGCCGTGCCCCATCTTCACTCGTTCACTTTGCTCGCTAGCGAGCCTTGTCACCCTTGAGCATATCTATATCTGGTCTTGTTCGACTTGAGTACGCAATGGACACAATTACTGAGAGCAATACCCTTGGTGCTCTTCTCTTTGGCGGATTGGTTGCCAGCATGTGAGCCCTTTTGCTGAAGAGTCATACTACTGAGACTTACTCTCCGTTGTTTCGCAGGTTGTATGGCATTACGTCAATGCAAATTATGACATACTATCGAAGAGGGAATAAGTCGGACGGATGGCTCATCAGGACTGCAGTGAGTACACCACTACGATACACGTGCGTTTCTTCAACTGACTGGAGTCAAGATACCCGTACTTTGGTTAGTCTTTTGAGGCTGTCACGATACCCATGGTTTGAAGGCTCAAACTAGACCTCTAGGGTACTCGGGACAATCGACATGATCCTAATCTTCCACTTCCTCTACTCGTATCTAATCGTGAATTATGGCAATTTCGCGTCGGTTACCGCCAATAGACAGATACAGTGAGTACTTTGTGCTGGCCCTTCTAGTAGTATTTTCAACTGACCAACGCTATAGGAGTCTCAATGTGCGTTGAGAACAGTTACCATAGTCTTACACCAACTGACATTACTCATGAGCAGTTGCACTTCTTCGTCATAGTGAGTCGTTCGACTAGCATTCCACGCGCAGCTTCTACTAACGCATCCGTGTCCAATAGGCCATTACACAGTCGCTTGTAAGATTGTAAGTCTACTTAGGGTCAAACCCTCCAAGCCTTTTCTAACGCCACTTTAGCCTGTGTGCGAAGCGAGTTCGAGTGTGTGAGTCAATTCAGCCGAAACTCAGGGCGTCGATCTATCGCTAATTGTGCAATTCAGTGAGCCACAGCTGGTGGCCGGTCATTCCGATTGTACGTTCCTCGACAGCGCACAGAGCTTCCTCTTCTAACAAGTGCACAGTATATCCTCACTTTGACAGATATAGGCAGCAACTTTGGTACGATATGCCCTTATTATGTCTTCATGTTCGACTATTGACACTTCCATAATCCAGCTCTGACTATCGTAGGGTATGACTTATTCATATACCTTCGTCAATTCAACGCGTTAACAACATTGCAGATCTCACCAGCAGTCATCCGGCATAGGCGACTTCAACCAATCATTCAACGTAAGCACCAGCTCTATTCATCCCGAAGACACAAAGTAACTCATCTTCCTCCTCTTGTAGACGATCGTATGCGTCAACTTCGCCTCAAGCTTCGCAGGTGACACTCTGGTCGCTATCTTCCTTTTCTATCTGCTACAGAGGTCACGGACCTCGGTCAGAAGGTATGCCACACCACCATATTTGCTTAACTTCGTAGGATGAGTGACTGACGATATCTGTAGCACCGACTCAATCGTTCGTAGACTGGTGTTGTATGTGATTACTACAGGTATGTCTTATGATTCGATAACTACACATTTGCGACTTACATGGCTACTCCAAGGTCTATTGACTACGTAAGTACCCGAAGTGCCCATGCACTGCCTGCCCAACTTTCTGAGTTGCTTTCTCTCTAGTGTTGTGCAGAGCGTCGCGCTCATCCTCGTAAGTATTTCTCTATTGAACACATCGTCGTATGTCCCTTCAACGATTTTCCATGTTTTCTAGTTCCTAATATCATCCACAAACTGGATCTACTTGGCCGTTCTGACCCAAGTCAGCAAACGTGCGTAAACATCCATTCTCCTAGTCTACTTACTGACCTTAAACTTCCTATGTAGTATACGTCAATGCGTACCTCGCACTGTAAGCTCCATAACAGCATCACCCATAAACTAGTGCTGATCCTACGTGATAGGCTGAACGACCGCGAGCACCTCCGGTCACTTGGTAGCAGCGTCGAAGTATCAATGTCATCATCCAGATTCCCAACGGCCTTCTCAACGATGTCATTCGCTCTGCCTAGCCGTGTGGTCTCCGAAAAGGTCAGCACTACTCCCTGTTCCTCAGTTCGTTTCAGCCCTGTGTTGACCCGTTGATTGTTCACTCTACAGACTTCAACGATAGACATAACACTAGCACCACATGGTGACTTCTCGGAGACAGCCGTCGACTCTGAACGCGCTACAAAAGTAGGACCGAGTGTGTTCCGCGAGGTGTGATAGTTTACACAGGAAGATGTAATCGAGTGGGGAGTGTGTTGTGCCTAATGTTGAGCAGTAGGTCATCTGTATTGTATGTATTGTATAGTGCATTCATCTATATCCAGGGTTAAGCTGGCCAGTAGTCTGATTTGCTTGATTGCGATATCTATGGTTCTACTTTACAGGTTTCGTTCATAAGGAGCGCAATACTTGTACCAGGGTAAGATACAGCGTTATATATCGTCCATATACATTACAAAAGAAGATTTACACGTTCATTCTGCACCTTCCTCCTCTTCGGCATCAATTAAAATTCGTGCACCAAGGTTTCCTATGCGAAGAGATTCTCATGAGCATCACGGTAACATTACAAACGGTGAACAAAACTTACAAGTATTCCTTGTAATCGGAACGTTTCGCGTCATCCGCTTGAGGCATCGCGAATATATAAGGGAGCATATCCCACAAGAACTGCCGCATAGCGTGGATAGACGTCCCAACGTTCTCCCCACACGCTTGGCAAGCCTGCCTGAGCGTGGCACTGGCACCCGGTTCGTCTGCTTCCTCCTGGAGGGTTTTCAGCGTGTTAAGCGGATCGACGAGCGAGTTGTATCCGTAGCTCTCGGGGGTGACGTCTTTCCACCACGCTTCGATGTAGGGTGCGCAAGGGGTCGGTCCTCCTGGCCTCGGTCCGGTTCTTCGACTACTGGTGTTGCTCCGAGTCTGGCCCGCCGTACGTGACGGCTGTTCACGCTTATTGCAAAGTAAAGCGTGTTGAGTAGCCAGAGGGAGGACCTTCTTCACTAAGAGTGTCGTGATAGCTTGTAGGGATTCACGGCCTCCGATCAGCTGCGCTGAACATGAAGGCGGTAATTGAGCCAGCAGTTCTTTCGTACGCTTTGTGGCTTCTAGATCGCCCTCGAGTGATAAGATGTCGTCCTTTGCGCGACTTCCAATACTGGCTAGATCGCTAGCCAGGATATAGAATGCGCTCGGGAGCACGCTTGGAACATTGGCTTCAGTAGCGAGTCTGATCAAAAAATCTGCGACGAGTATTCAGATCGGGTTTTTTATAGTATCGGTGAGGGGTAAAGCATGATTTATACGCACCGGGTTGAAGCTCGGGAGCCTGCTCGGGCCAACGATAGCATCTCGCATCCCACTGGTCTAGGGTCAAAGGCCAGTGGGATTGCAAGACACGTGAGAGGCGAGTATGTAGCTTGGTAAACCCGTACTTGTGGGCGAATCGCAGAGGTCCGTACATCCAGCTCGTAACCTTGATAGCGCGTGTAGGATGGTAAGGCGGTTCATCCAAAAAGGGGGCGTCTCTGTGAATCAGTATGTTAGTAGTGTCATCAATGGCATCGCGAAACATATATCTCACTCGGGCTCGTAAAGAAGATGCAAAACGGCCTTAACGTCTTGGTAGGGGTCAGGCAGAGTCACGAGGGGAAGTCCATCCCACATATCGTCGACATTCCCCGAAGGAGGGATGCACAGCATTTCATTGAATATCGACGACTGCCTTGAGAGGACTGATTTGTGGCACTTGAACACATAAGTCAGTGGTTCTTCCTCCGAGTCATACGCAGTCTCGTCGGTAGCAGCAATGATGATGTTCCCATCTTCCATCCACAAATCATCATCTCGCGTGAATTCGTCGCAATATTGTTGGTCTGCGGAGTCCCCGTTCGAGGCGGTCTCCGCGCAAGACATGGTTGTAAGAGGAAGACCGAGGATTGGAACAAAGAAAGAGCCATCAAAATTATCGATTTCACTAATTAATGTCACGGTCGCGTCGTAGTCGCGGGCGTCACAGCGTGATGTTTCGTGTCTCAAGGTGTACGTTCACAGATGTCAATATGTTACCTATCGCACTTGTACTAAACTCTCACTATGACATCGAGTAAGTCGTTATTTTAATTCGAAATGCTCTGCGCATTAGTGCATCACCCTCAGCGAAAGCAAAATCGGGGTTCTACTCTAGATCTACTCAGAACGACCCCAATCTACCGCCCTCGACTCCATCTACCGCAGTCTACTACACTCAACAAAATGCTAATACAAACCACATGATTGGCGGATTATGACAGTTACCTGGTTCCTTGCTTTCATGCACGTCAAACGCGCCACCTTCTTGGTGGCACTATAAAGTCTTACCTCTCGCAACACGCGCATGTTGTTTCCTGCCCCATTATAGCCAGCTGAAAACGACATGAAGGCCCAAAAAGACATTCCCCCGCGAACTGACGGCATTACCCTCGACCGGAAATACTGCACATGCGGTATTCGTTGTATATACCCTGACTATGCGTGGAGGTCACCATCGACGTATTACAGGCATCAAGAGGAGGTCAGGTGGCGAGACCAGGCTATACGCGAGAAGCGTCCCGTGATGGCGTATGGACAGGGTCTACGGCGCGAGATTAATGAACACAAGGCAGCCAAAAAGAAACAGCGTGCGGCGGACTTCAAGGCGAAGAAACAGCAGAGAGAGGAGTCAGCGCATTCGATTGCATCGAGCAGTCGTATGCAGCAGACCTCCGCTGCCAGAGATGTAAGCGAGGATTACATGGAAGTAGTGAATACCATGAATTATTGCAGGTATATGCGTCAGTTATGTCCGTACAACTGACGTATCTCTCCCACAGGATCCGGAGCACCATAATATCGATGATAGCCCTAGAATCCCCGAGGAAAACTCATTTGAACACGCATATATGCCATCAACCGAGGGTACAACAGGTTCCCGACAGCCTGAGGACCATGACGGGCGTGATATCGGTAAGTTCATTTATCATGTTGTTGTAGCACTGGGAATGACCGGACTCTATGGCACGTATAGATCTGGCATTGCATAGAGTAGAAATGTAGCTAGTTGATTGAATGAGGATGCTGCTGGCAACGAGTCCTGAGGTAGGTAAGTCGATTTGTCATATTCTTGTAGGAGGATAAACTAACCCTGTCATTGGCAGCAGCTGGTGGAGTGGTCGGTTTCGAAATTCGCCCGTTCATCCGAGTCATCAGGGAATGTTTGTACACCGAGGTTCCCTACGTATACAAGTGGTTAGAGTAACCCATAGCAGTAATGTGACTTCAGTACCAGACGCAACTCACAGATAATCACGATACCTCGGAGAAGTTGCATTGACACCTTCTTCCAGTCCGAAGACATGAGGTAGGCTGTCCCACAAGAATTTACGCATAGCGCCGATCGACAAGCTGATATTTTCCCGACATGCTTCGCACGCATTCTGTACCTCGGGACTCGGACGGTCTGCCTTTTCTTGATAGAATGATAGATCTGTGAATGGTTCACGTGGGGCAACCATTTCACGGACAAACCGGTCCATCTCTGCCCACCACGCCTCAATATAGGGCGCGCAAGGTGTTAAAGAGTTTTTGGACTTGTTTCCGGGACGATGTCGGCGGTAAGTGCATAGTACGGCATATTGGGTGGCCTTGGGAAGGACCGTGTCCAACAAGAATCGCGCGGTAGACCGCAACGTCTCGAGCCCAGTGATAAGCTGCATGAAACATGACAACGGCAAGTGGCTTAAAAGGTGGTCGGCTTGTCTGCGCGCTGCTTGACCAGCAAACTCGCCACTGTGTCGCCATATCTCGAAATGTGCGGCTTTTCCCATGCATCCCCAATTGCTCGCCAGAACGTAGAACGCGCAGGGAAGAACGTTTGGGACGTTCGCTTCATAAGCTAACTTGATCACACGGTCTATGAGATGTAGCGTTAACGGTCATTTATGAGTAGGAGTTTCCATCTATTAAGAACGCGACTTCATTAAGTACCTGCACGAAGGTTGATGGTCAAGTTACGGTCATCGTAGTTTCTGCTGTCCCACTGTGCCAGAGTTAGAGGCCAGTACGATTGAACGATGACTGCCAGGCGAGCATGAAGTTTGGAGAATTCGTATTTGTGGGCGAAGCGGATTGGCCCGTGCAGCGATTCCATGACCTGATTGCATTCTGGAACGCTGTGCGACGGAGCAGCCTGTAGCGGGATATCGCTACAAATGTCCAGTGCATCGTCAAAGTTGTCGGCATCACTGAAAGGCCACTATAACTTACCCTGGCTCGTATAGGAACTTTAGAACAGCTTTGACGTCTTGGTACGGATCTGGAAGGATGACAAGGGGAAGCCCTTCGTAGACATCGTCGGCATTGTCCGAGGGAGGGATGTTTAACATTTGCTCGAAGACCGAGGACTGCTTGGAAAGCACCGACTTGTGGCACTTGAACACATAATTTGGTGACTCTTCAGCATCCGAGGTAGGGTCCATGGCAGCAATGATAATATTCCCATCTTCCATCCATACGTCCTTGTCCTGAATGTATTCGTGAGAAACCCTTCGCCTCTTGCCAGTGTGTGTGGTGCGTGGCTCCGAAATCGATTTTCCGCTAGTCATCTTGCCCTGAGAAGTAGTATATAAGTATGTCGCAGTTCGCAAGGTCACGGTACGCCGATTGCAGAGCGGCCACGGAATTGATCATGAGTGTATTTCGGAAATTTACATCATGCGTGACGCATAAGTAGTGTCACATCGGCGATCTCGATCTCAAGTGCATGCCGGATTCAACGGTGGTCATGAAGAAACTTAGAACAGACCTACAGGTTCACGAGCACCGTCAACTAGTACCCGATGAAAGTGCTCGTGAGAATTTTTCTATACCACATCAAGTCCAGAGTCCAACAGGTTATTATACAAGGTATCTTTCTGCTACCGTTCATAGTTCGCCCATCAGCCGCTTTCTACAATGCAGCAAAATTCACGTCAGTTTCGTCTTGCAGATTGAAAAGCTCTGGGAGCACTTACAGAACATCTGGAGCGTCACTGAACACAGTAGGACCTCCAACCATCTCTCGACTCCACACGTCGCGCATGAACCAGCCGACATGCCCTACGGCGCATCCGAGCAGGTCACCAGCCGCTGCTCTCCATGTACCATTCAGTACCCAGGCGAGAGCAACGAGTGCGAGCGGAAGATATGGGGCAGTGATGGTGATTAGGCCGAAGAGGGAAATCGGCGTTGATGGGTGACGTCTTGACCAGAGGTAGATGGGGACAAATGCAAGGGGTGAGGATAGGAATGGAAGGTTTACCAGTGGTGAGAGTATCTTGAAGGATATTAAGGATGAGCGGAGACCAAGTTGCCGGTATAGCAGACAGTACGTACGAGCAGCATCACCGACGATAGTATAAGGAGCCAGACATAGTCGGCTTTTCTGTTGGCGAATGATGACTCTTCGAGCATCCTGCTGTACCTCATACTGTATACAGCGTATCAGCGATGACGGTTAACGTATGGTCAGAAAATACTGACAAGAAGAACATGTGGAACACGAAGTCTAGGGACAGCGCTCCAAAGTAGAAGAAGTTGGTGGCGACACGCCAGGGCTGGAAGTTGTTGAAGGCAGCTTTGTAGCTAAAGTACAGCTGCAGAGGAGTGACCAGTTGACATTGCTGATGAAGTACAATTCAAGATGAGCACTCAGTCAACACCGAAACAAGACTTACTCACGACCGCGACACTAGTCAACACGGACAGCGCGAGCCATGCCCTGGTCACTGGCGGTATTTGAGTGACCCACGCTTCAATCCCAACAGGCATTTTAGCACAATATTTTCAAAGGAGGGGGTCGTGGTTGTGGTGGTCGGTGAAGCTGCTGAGCTTGCTCCAGTAACTTGAAGTAATTCAAGTGACGCCACCGAGTGTCGTGGCACACACGTCGGCCAACAGATGGCGCCTAACTTTATGACTAAGACCCCGGAACAGGCGAAGCACTCGAAACAGGAGGCTCGAAGGGGCAATCATACTTCCTGTCATCCATAGCCATTGCTTGAAATGGCGGTTCAAATGGTGCTCCCAGTGTACACTTGAGCAGATTTATTATGCCTTTTAAGCAGTCTCTTCCTTCTCAGCTCCTAATCTCGAGACGGTCATTGACAGGGAATGAGCGGTGTCATAGGTCCCTGATGCCCAACAACGGACTCCGAGATGCTCGAGTCTGCTGTTTCCTTCATCCCACCAACTTGAATCCTTGTCCTATATCTGCTGTGCTGGTCAATTTTCATTCAACTGACATTCCTTTCTACTTAATCTTTATTCTGTGCTTTCAGCTGCTCTCGCCGACCACCTCCACCTCTTTGTGCTATCATCACATTCTATCACAGTGCTGGCAATGTCTTCGACTTCTTCTCACTTGAACCCAGATACCCTAGCCGACGGCCAGAGGACTCCTAAGACTCCGACTAGCCCTGGCGCAGCAATTACACGAACAGTTGCTATCATCAAGACACATGCCTTGGAACACCGGTTTGACATTGAACAGAGGATCACCGAAGCAGGCTTTGAAGTGCGTATAAATCCTGTTAACTTAGCCTTATATCTTCTGACGTCAAAGAACACTAGATTGTGAAAGAGAGGCAGATGGAATTTGACATCGAGTCCGATCCAGACACCATGTTTGACATCTTCGGCAGCGAATATGTCTCCTTCGGAGAGTATGTACTTACTTTCATCTATCTCCACTAGCGCTCTGCATGCCAATGGACACTGGACTGTATGAATTGAACAACCACTCATATTTTGAATTTTCAGGGGTCCCGTATGGGTATATGTCCTCGAAAGGCGCAAGGCCGTCGAAGTCTGGCAAACCTTGATGGGTGACGCCGATCCTGAAGTTGCTCGCGCAGAAACTTCTAACTCCCTCCGCGCGATTTACGGCAAGAACAAGGAGCAGAACGCAGTCATGGGCTCCCCCGACGCTGAAAGTGCCGAGATACAAATACAGTCTATATTTGCTTCCTCTCCCCCCTTCCCCTCCAGTGAACTCCCAGACGTCGGTAGCCCAGACCCCTTTGCCTCCTACACTACAGGCACAGACGACTCCCGTCAACGTACCACCTCGGAGAAATCTCGTTCTTCAGGCAGTGACAAGCCTAAATTCCGCGCCCGTGCCCTCCCTGCCACTCACGTCGCCCCGGATATTGTTCCTCGTATGTCCCGCGCCGCTTCTCTCCGTGCCGGTATTGTCGAAGACAAACCAAAACGCTTCCCTGCCACACCTGAGTCTCTCAAGAAGACATTCGCTGGAGTTCCCGGACATAAGCGTTCGGAGACCATTCAAGTTGCCTCGACAGCTCCTCCCGTAGTAGCGCCTCGCATGACGAGAGCCGCTGCCCTGCGTCTTGGGCAGCCCGTGCCATCTACTACTAGCAAGATCGAGCGTAGAACCTCGTCAGGAGGTGCTTCCGCAGCTGAGGTGTTTGACGGTATACCTGGACATAAGAGACGAGAAAGTATTCAAGTCGCCAGTACTCGCCCTCCAACCGTCACGCCACGATCAAATCGTAGCGCGGAATTGCGTGTGCTCAAGGACGCGGCTTCCCCACCTTCTGCCTTCCGTTCAGTCCGTTCGCCGGGTAGCCTATCGCGATCTTCGTCACGCTCCTCTCTTGACGTCCCAGGAAATCAACGTCCGTCGTTCGCCACCACGACAAGGCCGGCCTCTGCGGCCTCCATGCGCACGGTCAACGGTGCCAACGGGACACCTACTAAGACCAAACCTCCCTCTCGACCTCCTTCCACTAAGCCCTTGAGCTCGTCTCCAGCCGTGAACAGCAAGAAGTCTCCCGACGAAAACACTGCCACTGCTACTCCTCCAGCTAGTAAACCACGACCGACCGTAGCCTCGACTGGTGCACCTACGATTTCACCACGGACGAACAAGAGCGCGCTGTTGAGGGCTGCGAAGATGGCATTGTCAGGAGGCGCGACGAAGACAACTACGCCCGTGAAGACCTCAACGAAGTCGAGTGTGAAGGTACAAGCTCCGAAGCCCATTCGTGCGTAGGCATGTGGGATCGGTTAAGTCACAATGGGATGGACCAAATTCAAGAGGAGAAAGGAAAGAAAGGCCTCTACCGTCCCCGATCTTCGGTCCAATTTTCTTGGTGTTCGAAAACTTGCTGTTTCATCTCACTTGAGGCTTTCTCAGCAGCCCTCTTATGGGGTTTGCTAGCGCAGTGCGCTTTATCTTTTCCCCTGGGGTCTTATTGACATCCTTGCCATGCTCATATCCCATTTGAGCTTCATTTCTTGGTGATACACGATACGATCTGTCAGTTGACCTTGGTTGGTGGTTAGCAGTTATATTTTATGCTCTATCTCAACGTATGTCTATCTCATTCCCATGTATGCACTCCTACCCCCTCGAACGGTCTTCAAACCGACGTTCCTTTTCTCTTGCTTTTCTTGGTGATGGTTAATTGGGTTTCGCTTGTTGTATGATTACACTGCTACTTACTCGTATACGTTCGCAATACTACGTAGTAGATTCAATCGAAGAAGTTTTTTTTATGCCAGTGTGTCATTGTCTTCGGTCGATTGACGCATCCATACTTACCGATCAATGTATCTGGTCTTTTCGTGCATCATAGTGTTTAGACTCTCCGTGCACGTACACCTGTTCTGCAATCCTTTAAATGGTCTAGTATCATCGATATGTGTACAGATAGAGTCATATGCATCCAAGAAGGCAACCTCAATCGTCTCCTAAACTTACAGTATCCCCGCTCTTGGAAGACAACTACCAGTCTAGACCCACTTAGAGTACTCCATTTCTTGAGGGAACCTATGCGATGAAAGTGGAAGTCAGTCTCGTTTCCCCTGCTTGCACGCGTATATCACAACCAAAAACTCACCCAGCTCTATGTCCTCCCAGTCTGCCAGTGCGCCCGCCATGATGACCAGGATACAAACTACCACCTCCTCCACTCCTGTGAGTAGTTGGGGCCTCAACAGGTTCGAAAGGATTCAATGGCGACTCTGGGATAGGAGTTGGTAGTTGGTCCAGCTTCGTCAAGAAATTCTTGCTCAAGGAACGCATATGTCGGAAGTCAATCGATGCAGAAGGGCCTTTCAGAGCCTTCAGCGGTCCGCCACCGGGGGCACTTGTGTTCGTGATAGCCGGTTGCTGTTGGTTATCCTCGGAGATGTTGGCGAGCTCACGTCTGGCGAGGGTGCAAAGGAGAGCGATGCTCGCTATCCCGGACATCACCATTTGTGAGAAGAAACCGATCTGGTCGATGAGGACACCTGTATATGTGTAGCCATAGACGTAGTCTTGGTCAGATTGTGTCCTTAGAAGAAACACCAAATTACGGCTCACCATCGTATCCTGGCGCATCGGGCATTGCGTTCCTCAACTGCGGTATCACCATCATTGTAGCCACGCTCAACACTAGATATCCCGCTACGCGAGGCGACGATCCTGACGGACTCGTGGACTTGGACTTCCATGCAAGGGCAACGTATCCTACTGTCGCGTGCGCCAGCATCCAGCTTATACCGAACAGCATAAGCGCAAAGAACCGCGCTTCACCGGGTCGTTTAATCGTCATGTCGAGATCTCGCGAGGGGAGGTCTTGTGGTGTATTCGAGTCCGAGGAAGGTGAGGAAGGTGGTTGAACGGTGCTGGCCGTGTCGGAAGAATGAACAATGAAGCTGGCCGTGTCAGAAAGTGTTACTAGGCGGACGATAACAGTTGGCGTGTTGGTATCTGCCGTCTCTGCACGGAGGTTGGTGGTGAGGTGGTAGGTGTCAAATGGGTATAGACGGGCTTCATGAACGTCTAGGACATGATCGCTGTCGAATTGGTATAGATTCTGTACGCTGTGTGGCAACCATGATGTGGTTAGCATACGGTGCAATTAAGATAATATCGTGCCAATCATATACCTAAGCCTGCTAAATCCTGCAGATGAGCGAGGGATCTTGTCTGGGTCGTATGACCATGTGGGTTTCTCATCCCTGCAAACGAAACTGTCGGCTTATTTCAGTGATGACCAAGAGTATCAGGACGGACCCGTCAACGTAGATGTTAAGCGGCACATTGGGGATACCGCACGACGAACTTCCATGTGTACCTTCAGACCCTGGTAAAACATACGTCTCTCCACAGGCGACCAGAGACCAGCGGACCGTCACGGCAGGTTCGTCGACATCCACGTCAACGTTGTCCCCGATGAGCACGATCTAACATAAAGGCATTATGTCAACTTCATGAGGAACACAGCGCTTGCTCAAAGTGCTAAGACTCACCCCAGGATTATTCTTGGCCAAATCGTTGAGCATATCCTTAAACACAGGCTCATCCTCCGCACCGATGAACGCAAACGATAGCGCTCCGATGTAAAACAAGGATAGCACAACTGCCATTCCCACGATAAACATGGGTCCGATGGGTATAACACCTGCATGTGCCTTTCGTGTCAAGTTGAGCTGTTGGTTTGCTGCAGGTAAAGTCAAATTCTTGATATTCTTGGTTTTCTTTGCCTTCGCCTTCGAGTTTTCAGCTTCATGTCGGGATGATGACGCGGGGTAAAGGCTGACGATGGAAGAAGCATTAGAAGACGCGCGTATGAGGCCTGTAGTAGAAAGAAAAGAGTGTCTGGAGGCCATCTTGGCTAAAATGAGTGACTAGTGGAGGGGAACGACGTAGTTAGAGAGGAGGAAAACGAGTGTGAGGAGACGGTGGCCGTCACCAACAAAGACGTAACGAACCTCTCCCCATGGGTTTATGTGGGATCATTGCACAGTGAACAGCCCAACAGAACAGACCGAACAAGTCTGCATGCTTGGGAGCACAGTGACCCGACATCGACTAACTTCTAGCGTGATTAATTCCCACTGGAACACAGCAAAATGCAGGGTAAGCTTTTTTTGAATGCATGTTGAGCGACAGAAGTGTACGTATTGAATGAACGAGAAGCATTGTCCATCGTCCCTGTTTGTTGGCGGGACAGCTTCTCGCGGCGTTAAGGGATGCTTGAGAACCAAATTGTAAGCAATGTGAGTATAATCGTATGCTGAAAGAGCGACGTCGACGACATCTGTAGTCACTCAAGACGACGAAAGGCTCTATACCCTGTGTACCAATATTTAGTAGCTATATTGACTGGATATAGAACGTCGGTGGCTTGAGGAGCGCAAACCACACGTGCCTTAACGCCGCATTAACACCGCATCAGTCATGCACGTTCAGGCGGGCTCGGACTCGACTCGATTGTCGACCGTTCAGACCAACAGAGTTGAAAGCTGAGTCACATTTGTGGATATGTGTGTACCAGCGGGGACACTTCCAGCTGTGGAAAGCGTAGACGTGAGTACACGCATGAGCTTATACTGAATCCTGACAGTAGCTGGACGGATACTCACAATGCTCGTCCCGGTACAGTCAGAAACTCTCCCATAGAGAGGGAGGTTGGTAGTAGTGGACGGTCTGTGACAACGAGAGAGGTAGACCGCTTTGTCGTAGTACTGTTTGGTTGTGTGAGGGCACAGTTTCCATCGGATTGCTGGTGGTATCTCGGGAGAGCTCGCAGTTAATTGAAACTATGGGTCAGTCATATGAAGTGACAGTTGGTTGATTGAGCACGATGTGTTTAAGGCACGCAATTATATACACCGATAAGTGCGTCCACTACAAAGCAACGCTAGCCATGAGATAAGTAACGCGGATTAAGATCGGCAACCGACCTACCACGACATATGATCGGAGGTGCGGTCATCTAACATGTTAAGGTTGCAGTAAGGACCGGATGACCTGTAATTCCTCCAGAGGTCCCCCCTCATCTCCCTCCGGACCGATCAGCTCGAGAATGCCGGCGGCGATGCTCAAATAATGACGGGAAAGATCCTCGTATTCTCTGATTTGTGCAGCATGAGGTGCATGTGTCTGTTCGTATGTCACTACCGCGTTCCAGGCTGTTTTAGCCAGTTCCAAAGCGTGCATTCCTGTGGCACCGGAAGACGGGTTGAGACGATTTGTCTGATGAGAAGTGCGACGATCACTCACCGATCTGGGGGTAATATGGAGGGTATAGAACAAAGTATAAGGCCAATAGTGTTTTGCCAAAGGTAAGGGCTCTGTCACACTGTCCCTCGTGAGATGCACGGCTAAACTCTTCAGACAACGCGGGGAGATAATCCGCGTGTAGCAGAGGATATAGTTGCCCTGGAAGGCTCAAACGAGCATCGCCGATGTCAAGGCCCTTTACGTATGTCTTGTTTTGGGGATAAAGAGGTGCTATGTTCGTGTCCACGAAGTTGCAGAGCTTAGCTTCCACGTCGTGTACCGTATCAGAGACGGGTAGTGCGGGCCGCGAAGGATTGATACCCTTCTCGAACGTACAAAAGGAGCAGGAGCATCTGAAGCCGTAGTTTATCCACAGAGCTTCTTGACGTGTTTGGAATGGTAGAGCAGGGTCCAAGTAAGGCACGGTTAGCTATTCGCGAGTCAGATTATGTTCTCCACTTGAAATGAATATCCGGACCTCTTCACCCTCTGCAATGGCACTTATTGCAACAACTTCCATAACTACCGGTTCCCCTTTGCGGAAAAGGTATTTCGCAACGCAGTTAGGGTTGCAAGAGTGATTGAATAGGCGGCTTGCTAACGGAAATATACCATGTGCACACGAATTGAGGTGAGAGTGCACTAGAAAATTGTTGTTTCCAAAGCGAGAATATATATCCTCGGTGATAGTGGCCGTGTCCAAACCTACAATTCCAGCTTGAACGACAGGGAGGCTTCGTCGGGTTACTGCGGGACCTTTCATGAGGTCAAAGAATATCGCCGCGGATGTGGTAAGACCTGCTTCGGGATGATGGAATTGGTCTTTGGGGGAAAGAATAAACAGCAACTGCGACAGCAGCAACGAGTCCACTCGATCTGAAGCGCTGAGGGCCTGGAATTCAGAGGAGGCGAGGAACCTGTTGTACCGTTTGCAGATTTTTCGGTGATGATGACTCCATTGAGCATTTTGACCTAGTTCATATTATATCAGATGAGCATTAGCTACAAATCAACACCTTTCGCACATACTGATCCACAATACCAATATTCAGCACATCCAGAACACCGAGAAAGCCTGCCTCCCTCTGAAGGTCGACATAAACAGAAATCGCATCGCTTCCCCTTTTCTGACAGAAGAACAGTGGTGACAAGGGTTTCGACTGTGAGGATCCGTGAGCCTTGCGGTATCGCATGAGTTGCACATGCTTTCTGTCTAGCAACCTCATCGTTTTCAAGGGAGATGATAGACGGTAGTAGGGATTGGCCCGCCATGACGATGCCAGTCACCGTGGTAGTGCGGAAGCCTCGATCGTCGCTTGAATAGGAGACGCAAGCCTTTGTGGCGTGGGAATGCTTGGTAATCACAAATACTCGACGAACCTCCTAAATAGCAGCTAAAAATAAACCTATCCACAGAGGCGACTCGCAGATATTCATGAACAATGAAATATTCGTGGTTCTCTATAGGCAGCTAATATACATAGGAACGTAATTTTCTCGTTAGTTATACAACAGCGGGACGAAGATGCGTGATAAAGATGAATAAAACAAATGTGTGGAGGCGGGAGTCGTGCGATCATGGCGAAAGAAAATGCAATAATCTAGAGTGTCAATTCATTTGAAGCCCGATAATAAGTAGGCCAGGAGAAACAGCAGCAGTTCGTAGGAGGACGTCTAGGAGTCCCAGATGGCACCGAAGGCAGGGATGCCCCTGCTAACCATACCATAGACGACCTTTTGCGTTAATTTTTGGTTGGAGATAATGCAGACCGCCTCCGCGTTGAACTCTTTGACCATGCGGTAAGTCAACTTGACCATATCGGGCTTTCCGTGCTTGCGAGTATCTTTGTGGTCGTTAGCGAAAATTCTATGGCAATGAGAGGGAACGCACCATATACAACTGCACCAGGCGAACACTTCAAAATATGGTCGACGAATTCATCGCCAAAAGTCTCGCGAACGTTGGGAGACGTCCAAAGAAGCTTGATCGGTACACGTTGCTCGAAGATGCAGGGTGCACAGGGACCGATACCGCTACCGGTGGCGACAAAGACGACACGGCGGAATAGTGATGTAATCCTGAGCACACCATAGCAGGGGATGCCACGAACCCAGAGCTTGGTGCGAGGATTTACGATCTTGTCGTTGGTCCAATCTCCAGCCCGGGAGACAATGAGAGAGAAGCCCTTCTGGTCCGGAACGGGAATACATGCGAAGCCGTGCCACTCTGTAAGTGGAGACTCGGAAAGGCGAACAAAGTGACCAGTCTTCGGAGTGACTTTAAAAATAATGGTAATAAGCCGACTGTCGCAAAGTAAAGGGCATTATAGAACTTACCATAGTCGAAGTGAAGGCGAACGGCGTGCTTCGATAGGACTTCTGACCGTACATCGACCTTGCGCAAACGCACCCACGGAAGTATCAGGGAGGCAGTCATGACACTAACGAGCCAGAGGGGAGCCGAGTGAACTAGAGCGTGCCCCAGGGATTGTCCGACTCCCTTGTAGTCGTTGGTCAGCAGGACGACCTTTCAGATTGATCATGAGCATACTGTGGGGAGTCTTCATAAGGCCAGCACTTACCTGTACCCATACCAATGCGGTAGCTGTCCATCCCAAGAAGCGATGAACACGCTCGAAGGCATCGTGGTGTACAGTACGTGTCTTCGGGTACGCAAATAGGACGATCCCAATAAGTAGAGTCAGGATGAAGTATGTGACAGCGACGGTGGCAGCTGACGTCTGTAGATGAACGTAATCAGCTTTCCATAGAACAGGTGCAGATGAGCGTTACAAACCTTGCCACCGGTTACCAGTTCCCTGGTTGCTTGACCGGTGAAGGCAATCAACCAAACAAGCCCGCTGATAGCGCAACCCGAGTGAACTATGAGCATTAGTTAGATGAGCAACTCCAGAATCCCTATGATGTATCGAGCACTTACACCCTCCGATGTGGTAAACCCTGGCACACGTTCGTCGAATGAATAAGGGCCACCTATGAAAATATTAGTCCTGAATTTCTGCAGAGAGTGAATCCTACCACTCACGAAGCGGGAACCGCGCATGCCACAGTGAAGAAAGTATTGATCACATACTCCTGTCTCATGAGGATGGCACAGAACAGATTGGCAACGACAATGAGACCCAAGTGCTGGGCATCCGCTCCCTCGGGTCGGGCCAGGGTCCAGATCAAAACCGCCATGTTGGTAACGAATATAACGCCGAATAGCCTGCGGTACAGAGAGAAGATCTGATAGCGCAGATTCCGGAGCCACCTGCCGTGGATCTTGTCCGGGATTTCATCGTCCTTGTAGCCATCCCACTCGGGGATGTCCTTCTCCACAGCTGACACAGAGTCGTATGCGAGGTTTTTCTCTGAGCTGGCCGCCGTACTTGAGTACACAGGTGGCGGCATCGTTGGGTTGCTGACGTTGCTGCTGTTGCCCTTTTTGTAGAGGTCGCTGGCATAGAACGAAGGGTCGACTCCCGCAGCCTTCTCTGAAGTAGCAACGACGGCTTTCTCGGTGGCTGCTTCGACGACCTTCACGGCGGCTGCTTCTGCGACCTTCTCCACAATGGCTGCGGCTTGTGCAATCTCAAGTGCAGCGGTCTTGAGGTTGATGTTCGTCTGCTCTTGAGCGAGCTGCTTCAACGCGCGTTTGTCGATTTTTCCGTTCCTGTAGCGAGAGTGCATGAGAAAGGGCTGACGTGTGCATAGAGACAAGATAACATACGATGTGTGGGGTAGAGTGTCGAGAGTGCACCATTGCGTAGGAACAGCATAATATGGCTGAATCTTCTTCGTGGCCTCGATGACGCCGTCCACGTTCACGGAAGAAGGAGTTACAAACCCCCACAACTCATCATCGATCAACAATGCTACTGCAGCATCGGCAGCCTTGTACGTCTGCACAGTGATGAGTGTGACAGTAGAGCAGGCATATGACAGAGATGTTCACCTGCATTGCAGCAGACACGCCATCCAGCTCGACGCGGAAACCCTTTACCTTGACTTGGTCGTCAACTCGTCCAAGGTGCTCAAGAGTGCCATCCGGAAGCCATCTTCCTAGATCACCAGTGTTGAACATGTAAGAGCTGGAAAGGGAGTTAGTGGAGATATCCAAACAGGGCTGCTATGCTCAGTGGGAAAACTCACCCGTCATTTGTGAAAGGGTCCAGCTTGTATCGCTCAGCTGTCTTGTCTGGGAGGTCGACGTAACCACGGGAGATACCTGCACCACCGGCCCACATAATTCCGGGCTCACCGATCGGCACAGCCTGCATGTTTTCGTCTAGGACGTAAACATTGTTATTGGGGGTAGGGCCGCCAATCGAGGTCGGTTTCCCGGCGACGTGCAGCTTCATCGTATTGACGATGGTGATCTATAGAGGCTATGAGATTGGAGGCTTTCAGTATACCGGGAATTACAAACCTCCGTTGGTCCACAGCTATTGTAGTAATGAGCAACAGATGCCCAGCGATCTGCGACGGCTGTGGGGGTGGTGAGCATGCCACGCTTTTTAAGACAACCCAGCATGACTCACGTTGCGGCATTGGTTCACCAGCAGTAGCAAGGACCTTGATATTTGGATAATCCGCCGGGTCATGGCGAGCTACACATGCGTCAGATCTAGTATGATGTTGCAATATGATCAAAACCTTACCTATGATGCTAGGAGTTGCTACAGCAATTCAATCAAGTCAGGCTTGGCGACGATCTTGGAATAAGATGGAAAATACCTATGACAATATCCACGGTCTTCAAGACTGCCTGCCACTCCTTTGAACGGTTTCCGCGGATGCAAAGGATACATCCGTTACTAAGACTACCCAGAATTTCCTAGATAGGGAGACCAGATGAGCGGCGAACATAGACGTGTCAAACAACAACATACCCATGCTGCCATGTCAAACGCAATGTTTAAAAGTTGCGAAACCCGGCGTCCAGGGGCCATCTCAACATTTCCGGGTGAATGGCAAATTACTAGAGAGGGTGTTGAATTAAGCCGGACTTCTGCCATGCCGCGGCCGACTTACAATTGACAACGTTTCGATGCATCACTTCGACACCCTTAGGTGTACCGGTAGTACCTGGCACATGCATGTGTTAATATGATGTGCGATGAATCTAGAGTAAAGCCATGCTTACCGGATGTATAAATGATATAGGCGCTGTCGCCAGGTGATGAAAGGTCTTGAGGCTTCGGTGTTATCGAATCAGGGGTGGCCATCACATCGTTAAGGTTAATCAATGGGAGTGAGGACACGCGATGCACATAATCCGCAAGAGCGAGGACCAACGTGGCTTTAGAGTTCTTGAGGACAAACGCAAGTGTCGAGTCGGTGACGATGCCTCCGTCAAGAGGAACGTATGCAGCACCAGCTTTGAGTATGGCGACAATGCCAACGACCATAGGAATCGAACGTTGTACGAGAAGACAGACGCGTGATCCCGGTCGAACACCCATGGAACGTAGCTGATGAGCCAAAGCGTTAGCCCGGCTATCGAGCTCGCCATAAGTGATGGTGCTCCCGAGATGCTCGACAGCAATGGCGTTGGGGTCGCGAGCAGCATGGTGCTCGAATGCATGGTGAATGCACTGAAATGGTGCCTCCGCGCGTTTGCCAAAGCCGAAGCGATAGAAGAGGGCAGTGTCCTCCGCAGACAGGCACTGTAGAGCAGACGGTGTTGTCAGGACCATGACTGGTGACGCGCAGGGGTTCGATGGAGTATGGCTCGAGTAGCACATACCTCGCTCTTTATATTTTCAGAAGATACATGGACTTCTCCACTGCATCTCCACGGCGGTACTCCAGAAACAAGAACGCGCAGTTTGAATGGGTGTCTCATGCAATGATCGCGTTCATGGCCATACGGCCAATGGCAGCCGAGAAACGTCCGGTGAGACGTGCATTCGATGTAGTGACATGCACCCGACACCCACCGGAAAGTAACCACAATTTGTTTCGGGGTTCAGGAGGCGAGTTTGAGCAAGATCGGAATCGAATATGGGTTACCCGGCTGATCGAGATGAACCATGAGGTATACGGAGGCAATGGCCCTTGTCGCGAATGGAAAGAGCCAAGCATGCACCGCAATATGGTAGGAAGGTTGTGCGCCACTAGTAGAAGTATTTGCAACGCTTCATGACCAGGGCAGCAGACTACCTAGCCGAGGCAGATTCGTGACCTAATGTGACGGTGCGCGGGATGTGACAGCTTCCTGAAAGCGTTGCCTAATTTGGCGCGCAGCATCATGGACGATTGCCATAAACCGTGCCTCTTTCCCTGAGCAACGACATACAGGAGTCAATCAAGGCTGTTTTCCGTCATCAGAATTAACTCTATTGGCCGAGATGCACCCGCCCAATGTCCCAGAGATGCCTTTCAGAGTAATGCAACTCTCACGAATCCCTGGAGATATACAGTGACGAGGTCAGCGGTTCGTCATACGTACTGCGGCAGCAGGATAATCAGGCTATAGAAGTAGCGGCACGCTCACCTCAGTGCAAAGATCACGACAAACGCCGCTTTTTTGAAGAGGCTCCTGCGTTGACAGCCACTTCAATAGCCTCAGCGCGCCACTATGGCGTCCAAGTTGCACAACGACTTCTAGTGCGAAGTTTCCATTGTGACAGTTATCTTGGCGCGTAGAAGCATGCGTATTACCCTATGATCCAACGTGAAAACCCTCTTTTCAGAAAGCAAGCAAGAGTTGGTGTTGTTGGTGGATGGAGCACAAGTTTACCACCAACTGGCGCCCATCCGAGTGCCACAAAGGCGCGGCGGAGACCATCCAAGATCTGCGATCTCACCCGGGTCAAGCCCAACGTACTACATATCGCGAGCACAAACGTCCACTCGAAGGGATATTGCTCATGTTGAGGCACGGAGAAGTGGATGCGTTACATCAATAAATGACAAGCACAGATAGAATTAGCAATGTATAAATTAAGAGGTGGTACGAAGCATATGCTCTGCACATGGAGATCAAGGTAGCGAAGCAGCTACCTCGCACATGGAAGAATGACTAAGATCAACATAGCACAATTGACTCAGCCAAAGCGATGCCTCTCAATAATGGACTTCTGGCGAGAGTCTCGGGAAACTCGCCTGCAGACGCCACATGAGTATCAGGTAGATATGCGTATTTCATGTGCTTACCAGTAGTGTTCCATAACATCGCTTTGACCCAGCTTTCGAAGGAAGTTCTCGTCGTGGGTGATGATAATCAGTTGGAAATTGTGGCCTTTGCGTTCATTGATAATACTGTGACGAAACAAAAATATTTATTAGAATATGCATGAACGCTGAAACCTCGAGCCAGACATACTCAACAAGACTTGCAGCAAGCGCGTCAATGTTCTCGGTGTCAAGGGCATTGGTGGGTTCGTCAAGAGCTAGAATGCCACAATTCTGACCAAACGAATCTGCAAGCGCCAGGCGAATGATGATCGAAGCCAGCATTTTCTGACCGGCAGAGCAGCGGCCTCTCATGTCCATTTCAACGTTATCCTTGGTCATGACCACCTGCGCGCAGTTCAGCAGCGCCTCATAATCGCACGTAGGAATGTATTTACCCTGTAGTTGTATGATCTCTTCGTTGCACCACCTTCGCTGTCCGAGCTGATCTTGATTCCATCAATGTCTAAACACAGGACTGAACATCTCCGGACTTCGTTCAGTCTGAGCCACACGCACCTGTACCCTGGTAGGTCTTGTTCCAAAGATGACGCATGGTGTCGTTGACTTCCTCCATCTTCAGCGAATGATATTTCATGATGGCGCTGCGAAGATGTTCAGAAATGATCTTGTGTCCACATGCCGACGAATACGTACTTGTCTAGAGCTTTGGCGTACTTTTCGAGATCGTTGTTCGCCATGTCTGAGAGCTATTCGAAGCATCAAGCACGCAAGCGTAACCACATGTTTGCAGAAAATACGCACTTTAACCTTGATAAGCTGGTCGCGATAGCGTTTGTGAACATCTTTGAATTCCTTGAAGTCGGCCTCGATTGTCTGAAGCTGTACACGGAGAGAACTCAGTTCACCGTCGATGCGGGCACACTAGCACGCAAGCCATGTTAGCGAATTATCCAAACGACGTGCGCTGCATTCTTACATCTGCATGCAAGTCGGTCTCTTTCTGCTTCTCCACGCTATACTTCTCGTCGAAGATTCGTTTCGCTTTCGCGGCCTCGTCAAGGTCATACTTCTCAATTTCCGCCTGAGTGGCTGCGATGTCCTTGATAAGCTTGCGCACACGCATGTTCTCGCGAAGATTGCCCACGAACGCCCCGCTCTCGCTGATCTCCCTGTCAATGTCGGCAATCTTGGTGCGAGCTTCCTCTAGGTGGTGATTGAGTTCCTTAATCTCACTGTCAAGTTCCTCAATCTTCTGCGCGCATTCCGAGAGGAGGCGGGCTCGTTTCCCCCTCACATACCTGAATAGTGGTAAGTTGGGCATACTATACCGTATAACATCGGTAATAACATACCGCTCAATGGTCTTGTTCAGCCCTTCTAGCTTATCAACGCTGATATTCAACTCCTGAGAGGCGCGCTGAGCCTGCACGATTCGTGCGCTGAGCTCCCTATCCGCTTGTGCATGTTCCTGCTCCAGTCGTTGTATCGGAGCATCAGCTTCGGCGATCTTACTGGTGAGGTCCTATACATTCCACGCTCAAGTCAATCGCACAGCTCGCAGCGATAAGTAACCGGACTAATGTCACCTTCAACGTGGCTCCGATCTCGGACAGCTCCTGTCTCATTTCTCCGATCCGCTTCTCCGTCTGCGCTTTGTGCATCAGCTCTCTCTCAACCTGACCCAGATTCAGCTCCAGCGCATGCAGGTCGTTCTCGAAGCCCCGGAGATTGGCCTGTAGACGCTCTTTCTCGGTTGTCAGTGTGAGCTTCTCCCTCTCCACTTGTTTGCTATGTATGACGGAGGTAGAATGGATCAGTACCTGCAGATTGCCTCGCCACATAGAATGGAATCAAACGCACAGCTGAGCCTTCAGATCGTCGATCTCAGCTCTCACCTCATCAGCGGTCTTAGTTGAGCCCGTCGACATAAGCTGTGCCTCGAGGTGGCTAATCTCCGCGTTCAATGTCTGTACCTGTGCGAACTGTCTCGACACAAAACGTGCCTCTTCCTGAAGTGTGCTAATCTTGGCTATTTCTTGCTTCAGGGTAGTGACACGTTTGGAGGTCTGAATATAGATAGTCAATACATGAAAGCGGTGAAGATATGAATACCCCTGACCTCATTGGCTTTGGCGGTGACCTCGGGAAGCTTCTCTTCCTTCTCCTCGAGCTGCTTCTGCAATTCAGGGATATCCACCTTGGTAAGCTGGTCACGAGTAGTGGCCAATTTCCCCAATTCCCTGACTCGATTCAACTCTATTTCCCATTCTTCCAGCTCTTCTTGTGTCGTCTTCTTACTAGCGGCTGATCCTTTCTGGATGCCAGCTTGAGCCTTACAAGCCAGGTCAGTGCGAGGAGATACAATGCAGCGTAATAAACCTACGTTCTTCTCAAAGACGGTCATAACTTCCGCGTTCATGTTGCGTTCGCAAAGCGGACAGCGCTTCTTGGACTTCCCGTCATCCAAGATCTTCTGGTACGCTCTTGCCTCTCCATCCGCCGTCGCCAAATCGCTGAACACGCCGTCAAATCAACCACCGACGCTCTAGGAGACCGAGCTTACTTCTTATGCCAGTTCACTTCCTTCTCAGCCTCGATGATCGCCTCCTCAGGAGTACCTAACAGTTCGACGCCTTCTTCCAAACCATGCTTGATCCTAACATCGAGCGCTTGAACAGCATGCTTAGTCGAGGGCAGGAAGGATTGCGTGAGAACACTTACCACGGACTTGTTCGGATTTTTGTCGCAGCTGGTTCTTGATCTCAGATAAAGCTGCCTCTACTGCCTGAAGTTCCTTGGCTGCAATCTCATGGGAAGTATCGCAGTCGGCAAGTTCACGCTGCTTCTCCCTAACGAGGTGTGACAGTGACAATAGTCGTGAGAGCTACTCGTCACCACGCTGACAATGCTACACTTACTGTGCCACCCGACTGAGATCACGCTCCATGGTCTCAGGCCGAGCATCGTTGCCAACCAGGGTGCGGAACGTCGCATTGTGAATAGCGATACTGCATAACACGTAAGAACAAACTGCACGGGGAATCACAAGCGCACTTACACGTTAGCGATCTCAGCTTCGACCTTCGTGAGAGTATTCCGGTCAATATCTAGCTTCGCACGATTGTTGCCTTGCAGATTAAGATTCGTCATCTCCGAATCGAGCGCCGCGATCTCTACTTCGAGCAACCTCGCCCGGCTATTCTTCTCCCCGAGGTTGTGGTCGAACTTGGCCTCCTTGATCTCATCCTTGACTAGCTGTATGCGGCGCTTCTTCTCGACAATGTCTGTCTCGATGTTCTTGAACTTTGACGTCAGTGTTTCGGCGGCGTCGACCTCGCGCTCGGCTTTGATCATCGCGCTTTGCAGAGTAGTCTGTATGCAAGGCGGTGAGCACCGAACTGGTGAGGTTGCTTTGGGCTTACTTGGCGATCACGGAGAGTATCCTTCTGCTGCTTGAACCGTTCAACATCCGCATGCAGCCTCCGTAGCTTCGAATTGTACTCTTCACTTTTGCGTTTCTGCTCGTTCTATTGATAGGTTAGTTAGTAAGCCGTACGATTAGAGATGCAGCAATACGTACTTGCAAAGCGTCGGTCTCGTTGTTCTGAGTACGTTGCAGATCCGTCAGACGTGTGATAAAGTCGATAATCTTCTCTCGCTCGAGAGGCGAATGGTCATATCCCAGCAGCTGATGCTTTGCACCCAGCTCTCGGATGGTTTCTTCCCTCTCCCGTAGCACCTCCTCGTGAGCCTGATTATATGCGCATCAAATCTCTAAGCTCGCTCGCTGAAATGACTCGCACTAACCTTCGCTTCTGCAGCCAGTTGACCGTGTTCGCTGACTTTCTTCGTATGCGCGGCTCTCTGAGCAGCAATCTCGTCTTCAAGATCCTGTCGTCTGCTGTCGAATTCGACTCGTTGGCGCTTCTGCTTGGCGATATGATCGTTGAAGCCTTGCAGCCGACTGGCAAGCTCCTCATCGGTACCTGACACGAGTTTGTGAGCAATGGTACATTATTGTGAGACTACCAAACGCTACCTGCGATCTCTTGAAGATTCTCCCGGGCAGTATCTAGCTCTTCCTGGTAGCGTCTCTTCTTTTCCTCAAGAGCTTCTACTTTCACGAAGGTCTCACGGAACTTTGTCGCCGTCTCGAGGAACTTGGCGTTGGCGGTGACGACCGCGTTGTACTTATCCGTAAGTCTGTCTCGCTCAATTTCCTTCTCAGCAATGTTACTGGACATGTCGGACATGCGACTCTTCAACTTGTCAGCATGAGCCTTCTCAAGAGATAACGAGCTGAGTCGCTCTTGCTCTGCCTTGAGGTCAGCAACACGGTCTTTGCGTAGAGCTTTGATGTTATCCAAGGCCTTCGTGTACCTGTCAATCATGTTAGAGCGCGTTTATTGCACTTAAAAGGAGCCAATATACTTGGTAGCCTCGAATATATCGTCAAACTTCTTCTTCAAAGCTGCAGGCTCGGCGAGAGGCCAATACGAATCCTCCTGATGGCAGAAGATGACATTCTCCAACACAGCTTTAGAAACACCTAGTAGAGATGGTATCTCAGAGTCCATCTCTGCACATTTCGTCGAGATTGTCCCTCGCTAAACCGACGGTGAGCTAACGTCTGCAAAATTACAACACAAGCTATAACTGACCCCTTTGCCACCCTGATCTGACACGCCCAGAACTCCTTCAAGCGTCTTCATCGTCATAGCTCCAGTTTTCTTCACCGTCACGGAGAGATTTCGCATGACAAACATACGCTGCCCGTTCGCCGCCACGAAGCGCAAACGAACTTGCGCTTTGACTTCCTTCTCGTTGGCCATCTTCGGGTCATGAATAAAGGCACCACCTCGCGTGTTGGGTGGCTGGTCCCCCGTCGTAGCATACTTGAGACATTCAATGATAGTCGTCTTTCCGCTTCCGTTATGACCAACAATGACTGTTACAGGGTTGAAGAACTCGATGACGGCGAGCTGCTTGTCGTCGAATGACCGAATCCCACGAATTGCTAGTTTGTTCAGGCTGGCCATAGCACACTCTCCGACGTTCTGTCAATAGTTTTCGCTTGTGCTTGCCTTATTCAGACACTGGATGTTGATAGACCGTGACAGACCAGTAGAAGAGGGTCACAACCAGGCAGTCACTGCGGTAGAGTAATGAGTCGCGGTCGCGTCAGGCGCACGGACGCGTCGATCGGCGTCTACTCATGCATCACGTGCTGCGCGCTATTGCCACGTGGCTGTCTTGAGCAGCGAGCGCTCCGCATCAGACGGCTTTCCTCCGAGCTCTGGCCGCATTGGGCTTTACTACAACTACCATGTCACTCTCACTCCCGTCATTCGACGAATCGCTTGGATGGGGCGCACCATCACCCGCCGAGGCGGGGGAAGATATTGTTACGGCTGCGATCAAGAAAGAAAAGACTATACAGTACGTCTCACTCATTCGTTGAAGAGGTCATTGCTTCCTACCGTTATCTACAGAGAGATTGGAGCAGCCCAGGAGGATCTCAAAGGCATGGAATATGATCCTACATTGCGACATACGTTGACCATTGTTTTCTGCTGCAGCTCTCCTTGAAAGGGTAAAATTGGTACAACGCGATGTGGATAAATTGGTGTCAGGAAACGAAACTCTCCAGATGTACATCGATAATTTGACGTTGCAAATGGCTAAAAGGAGATGATATACCTACGACGAATATACGGCACTGTTCTACGACCGTTATGTGTTGTCACGCACACCGGACCCATCTTATTCGTCCCTGTGCGAAGACCCTGCGTTATGGCATTAGCTGTACGCAGTTTGTGCGCTGACAGGTGAGCATATGGGTTGGTTCATGTGCCTAAAGTTCTCCACAGATCTTCCCCGAGGGTATTTGTTTAGAGGCACAGGGTCTTCGTACTTTGTAGAGAATGGTCAACAGCGGAGGCAGCAACGCCGAGGAAAGAGAGCATCATTTAGTTTCGGGATCAATGAGAACTCCGGATCACTCACCCTTCTTATTGGCAGCACATCAAACGAAATAGCCACCTTATGCTTTCGACACAGCTTCTCCAAAGATGCGAATTGCTCATTCTCCTTCGCACTTGCGTCGCACGTTACTAGGCGCAACTTCGGCAACTTCTCGACCGCTGCGATGATTGGACCCAGCGGGATCGTCGTCGTTGCCCCGGGGAAGTAGCGGAAGCCAAGATGCTCAATAGACTCAGGCAAATCTCCGAGCGGGAGAAAGCTCGAGGGCTGAGTGACGATGAATTCGCGCAGGTTCGTGAATCTCCGTGCGACTGTGCCCACGCGTAAAGAAGTGTTGCGGAAAAATCTGAGCGACTGCAAATGCGGGTAATGTGGTTCAAGCACATGGTCGTAATGGTTTGTCGGTGCTGAATTCATTTCCAGCACACGTAGGCTGCTTGTTGGCCCAGAACTCGACAGGATCCATTCCAGTATAGTGGGCCGGGAATCCCGCCAAAGCACCAGCTCGTACAATTGTACGTTGGGAGGCGTCTTCGGTGGAGGGGCGGCCAACTCCGTTCCTATGCGCAGGTATTGGACAGTAGGCCATACAGACAGCAATTGGTAGAGAATCGGAGACATCACCCCGCAGGATAATAACCCAAGAGCACGTATGCAGTACGGCTGCGACCGTCGGTGGGCTTCGCGCAGCGCCTCCAAGTCGCTGGTACCCAATGCGTGGAGAGTCTGCACGCTCATAGTCACCTCGTACAATTGGTGGCAGTGCGACACTAGGTCGACCAAGTCAGAGACCTCGTTCGAATCGTGTCCGAGAACCACATGTACGCGTCGTATATACGACGCTAGTAGACGCGATCGTTCTGATGTGTTATCGTATACGGCACTTCGAAAGCTCTTGAGCTTGTTGGTGGGGATGTTCTTGTCAGATTTGCCAGGAAGCGTGAGCTGGTGGAATAGCAGCTTCTGGGCGGGAGCCCTCCATGCTGAGCACACTCTGGAGCATGCGGATAGCGTTGCGTAATCCGGCTGGCGTTGATCATCATAGAACAACTCCTCCAAGGCGGTTTCGACAAGTTCCACAGGTATCCAACCACATGGGTGGATTGTCTTGGGCGCATGACAGGAAGCCATCGTTGTGTGAGATGCTAATGATGAATATTGCGAACATGAATATTGTTGCTTTGTGGTGAAAGACATCGATGGCGAACACTTACCGTGCTCAATGTTGATGGGTAGACGTAGTACGGTTGAAGAAAGGTGTTGAGTGCCCTGCAGAGATGTTATCACTATGCAACTCGGCGCTATAGAGACACTGCCTCAATGCAAGGCCGTGTAGTGCGACTGTGGACGAGCCTCCAGTAGACATCGTGGTCATACTCCACATAGACCTCGACGTCAACCGCAGCACTTGTGCATGGTCGCGGCATTGATGGGAATTTCGAGCGTTGCATTCAAGGGGGAGAGTAAGTATGTTGAACGTCGTTCATAATGTGGGTCGTCATATAGTAGCTCTTATATACAGCAGCGGATTAAACTAAAATATGTACGGTAAAGAGGTGGGTTGAACGTCGGTAGAATGTGGTGCGCCGCACAACGTCAAGAACAACTAAACATGAATGGGACGACTTAGCCCCGCTGAAAGGCATGCCAATTAATGCAATTAGAAAGACGCAAATATCGCGTATGAACCATAATAAGACGTGGAGGATCCGATGTTCTTGCAGCATTACATCGCAGCGGACTTCTTGCCACCAATCGCCTTGAAGAGTCCCTTCATGTTGGCAATCGATGACTTGGCCGTGAGGGCTTTGCGTGGAGCGACTAGTGCTGCGACTGGAGTATCTCCGGCTGCGAGCGCAGGCAAGGCGTTATCGGCGAGAACGGGAGGCGCAGGATGATAGGCCTGACGTCCTCTGCGCGGGCGTGGCTTGAAAGAATCCTGGAGAAACTCTGTTCTTAGCTCTTCAGCGTCATCAGGGTTGTGTGCACACTTCAGCGCCGGGCTTCGTGGCGTCAGGTTCAGAGGTGCAGGTCGTCTCTTCATCCTTCGTTCAGCACGAGCACGGGGCGAAGGAGTCGTATAGGAATCAAAATCTTTCGTGGGCGAGACCGGCAAAGGGAACACGTCCAGCAGGAATTGGGCTTTGCGCAGATGCTTTGCAGCGCGCCGGCTTCGTGCAGGAATAGACAACAGCGCCTGGCCTGGCTTGATAAGAGTGTTGGCAACGTCAAAGCCAGCCATATCATCGTACGAGTCCTCTTCCACTGCCATGACGTAGCGTGGGTTGAGGTCCGAGTCCTCTGTAGATAAGCTTCCCCGGTGTTCAAACCCAAACGGCTCATTCTCGTTCCCACCCACGGAATCAAACTGCACCCAGTCGACGTCGTCCATGGGGAGATCCTCGTCGTCGTCGCCTAGAAGGTGTACAAACTCCCACACTTCGTCCTGATCCCTCCAAACACCACCTTCTGCATCCCGCCACACGTCTCCCACGCCCACGATCTGACCATCCACTTGTGTAGCTCCAGCAGCCTTGGCTTGAGCCTTTGTATAACGCTTGACGTGATCGTCCAGCTTGCCTCCATCCATCAGCTGCGCAAGTGCTAGCTCGTTCGCAAGCGGAGTAGGGAGTGCCTTGGCGTACTTTGACTTCTTGCTCTTCGTTACAGCGGTAGTGTGTGGTGCGTGGTTGTTGACTTCGCCCAAGGACTTGTGTGTGACATTGGGTGAACGTGGGGCATTTGAACGTGAGCGTTTGCCCGACTTCAAGGATGATAGGCTCTTGAGCGGCTTGAGTCCACGCTTGGACGGCTTCGTGGAATTCGCTGGTACTGCGCGTGGAGCACCAAGCAGGCTTGGACTGAGACGGTGGTTTTTAGGAGGCGATGTTGGAGTTTGAGGGAACTGAATAAAGACGGATGTGTACCCCATCGCGGTCAGGTCCGCCGGGAAGTCGTTGATAGAGGGAGTAATCGCGATTTCACGACCAGCTGTCATCCTGTCGGTGAAGCTAGCAAAAGTGGCAGAGAGTATCCTTGCAGACCCTCCAGATGCACGGCGAGAGAAGGAGGAGCGGCGACCAGTGAGACTAATGGAGGGGCTGCGTCGAGGAGACCATGGAGCTGGAGAGCCAGGGTGAACTTTCGCCGCCCAGGAAGAGATAGCAGATATCGTAGCGGATCGTGGTCTGACTGGGTTCGTGGTCGTTTGGAGCGGCAGTGGTGGCAATGGCTGCGTAGGACGCTTCTTTTGTGGAGGGTGAGAGAGAAATGGATATAGAGGTGCCGGCCTCGGAGAAGAAGGAATAGTCAAAACTTGAGTCTCAGTTGCGATGGTCAGGTTCATAGATGGCATGACTGAGCGAGGTTTAGTGTGTCATTGACATATGACGATGTTCAAATACTCACGCGATAAACTGTTGGACAATTATGGCTAGAATATAGACAAACGCGTAAAGAGATCGTGAGTATTATGGATACAACGGGTATAGTGAGCACAAGGTGCTGAGGGCAGGTTTCAGCAAAGAGCGTAGCGGAACACAAGACTAGCTGGTGATGAGGGGCTCATGAGCTCAAACCTTGTCGTACTTAAAGGTCTTCTCCCACCGCAAAAATGCGGCCACCACATTCCTTTGGGACAATTGTACTCGGGAAGTCGAACACCTGTCACCGGAGGGAACTAGGTTACGCATTGTCGCCCGTAGTACGTACCTTGCATTATTTGCGCCGTTGGAAAGCAACCTGTGAGCCTGAATGGAGAATAACACAATTGTCAGTAATTGAATTCCGGCATGTCACACATAATTCACGGGCCAAAGGTGGTGCGAAAGAGAACAAGTCGGCGGGAACATCGTCGTTGTTGTCGTCGTTGAGGAAAAGACAATGAGAAAAGGAAGACGCCCAGCGCGCCCGTTTACAAACGGCTGCCCTTTTGGGAAAGACCCACGTGGACTGGACGCTGGTCGGCATACGCGTCGCGTCTGTGTGAGTGCTTCAAGAGTCCAGACACACAACGTCCAAGTGACATTTCTCGACATGTCCGACCCTAGGATTGCATTCAAGGCTGGCCGCGCATTTCGCCGCGAGAACACGAATTGGGTAGACCCAAGCCCGATAAAGGGCGCGATTGTCCTGCAGAACGGAGACGACGGGCTGCTGCACTTCATTTGGCGGAACAGAGTTACAAACGAGAATGTGGAGGTGAGAACAAGGTGTCCTTACGGGCGACAAACGTATGCTCAACTTAGGTCTCTTACAGGATCTTATTCTGTTTCCCGGTGACGCCTCTTTTGTGAAGGTTGAGCAGTCGGCGTGGGGGCGTACCTATGTTCTCAAGTTCTCATCTTCAAACCAGAGGCACTTCGTACGTTATACGCTGTGAATTTACGCTTCTGTATGCTAACACGCTCTATTTAGTTTTGGCTGCAGGTGATTAAGACCAAGTTTATTCACGTTGTGCAGTTATTCACACCATCATAGGATGCCGACGCGAGTCGAGACAAGGAGTTCGTAACCAACGTTAACAAGCTTCTCCAAGATCCGGATACGATTCCTATTTGGTATGCTGCTGGATATTCGCCAGAATCTGCACAGCGGCCTGAGGCTGCCGCTGGGCCGTCTACCTCCGCCCAGCCTGCAGCAGGATCCTCAACTTCTGAGGGGACTCACGACCCCACGCCTGAAGAGTTGGCACGCGTGCGAGAATTGGTCGCCTCTATGGGAGGTCAGCCACAAGGCGGTCGTCCAGGTATGGCATCACCTTCCTCGTACATACACGTATCCTGACACTCCACCAGACTTCCTCATTCAAGACATCTTGACCCCTGCAAATCTCCTGCCCTTGTTTACGTCGCATCCCGAGATCATCCCCACCTTATTCCCCCACCTCCCTCCTGACCTTCCAACACCTCCATCTGCAGAAGTTTTGCAACAGATCATCTCGTCTCCTCAGTTCCGCTCAGCGGTGAGGAGCTTTGACATCGCGCTCTCAACGGGTGCACTTCAAGGCTTCGTGAGGTCCCTGGGTCTACCGGAGGAAGCTGGGTCAGGCTTCGAGGCATTCATCCAGGCTATTCAGCGACAGGCTGAGCAGGAGGGCGGAGACAGCATGGAGACGGATTAAGTCATGTGTAAATTATGATAATTTGGAACATTGTCGCCCGCTTTGTTGTTGTCCTAGATAGGCCGCTCCTTTGGGCTGAAGCAACGAGTTGAACGTGATAACGTGTATTCCAGAAACAAACGGGGATTACATCGACAATCCTAAAATACAAGACAATGAGGAATCCAAAAGTAAGATGTATAGATAATGTCATATGTTAGTGGCTCCGCCCGGCAAGCCATTGAAGGACAATGTCGCTGGCGGGACGTCAGAATAGGTGGAAGAATATGTGTATGGTGTACTCACAGGTTGTGCTGGCTCTTCATTGAGCACTGGGGAGAAGATCCGTTCAGCATTGGCAAGCTACACATCATCTAAAGTCGCTTACCGAATAGCACTGTGGCCAGGTATGCATCGTAAGCACGCGTGGTTGACCGCGAAGAGAAAAAGACTTACTGATACAGGTCTGTCTTGGATTTTGCCAAGATCCCTGGTATTAAGCAGCAAATGTTAGACAAACAGCGACTTCATCATTGAATAGCGGAGAACCAACGCACAGGGCCTGTATTATCTCATTGACAGTTGCGTGACCTTCCAAGTCGTTCTTGTTCCCAAGCTAGACAAGGTCGCATAAGCTGACGGCGACGCGAACGTGTCCACAGAATATTCGATGCACATACCACTAGCAAAGGGGTTCCTTTGAGGTTCGGGAAGTGTAGAAGTTGATGCAGCTCAAACTTGGCCACTTCGAACTTCTCTTGCTGTTTCGGGTGTTAGTTTGTTGAGCAATGGAGACCAGCGATTCGCACGTACGTCTGTTGAATCTACGACAAAACTGTGTATCATTGTCCATCAGAATCGTTCAAGACGCAGAATGTAATGAACACAAACACAATAGCATCTACGCCGTTGCAGTAGCGGTCCCATATATTCCGGTATCTAGAAGCGTCGGTTAGATACTTCCTGTACGTCATAAACAATAACTAACTCACCTCGGCTGGCCAGCTAGATCCCACACCTTCAACGTAACGTTCCCCCTTCTCACTTTCCGGAAATGAAACGATACGGTTGGGACTACATCTTCACTCCACTGCGGTTCGGATGCTCAGTGTCATGCGCTTCTGGAATACACGTTGGTACGCACTTGTCCGTTTCCGATCACGTTCACGAACGATGTCTTCCCTGATGCCTACGTCAAGATTCAAGTAAGTATCATGGACGGCATATGTACGCGTAGGTGCACGTACCTGTAGCCCAACAATCGTTATTTCCGCAGTCTTGGAGAAGAACAGCCTGCAGTATCTGTGTTAGAATTCGGATCTGCTGGTGATGCAACGATAGACTTACCCTGTAAACCATTGTAATAGTGACGAGAAGAAGGTCATAACTTGGCTCTATACAGAGGAAAGTGGTTGAGCTAACTTCTATGATCACGGTTGGTGAGCTCGTCTCGCAGCAGCGGTAGCCTGGTGCCGCGTCGGAAGGCACGAATGACGACTCCGCCATTGGGAACTGATCCGCTAATGTGATCCGGAGCACGCGACTGATCCGTTGTACCTCGGAACAAACTGACATTCTGTTTCTGCTCTCGAAGTCCGTCATCTGCGTGTCTCGTCTCTGCTCTATGTCTCTCGCTCGCAATGCATCCTTGACGACTCTTAGAACCCGCTTGCGTACACCATCTTCCAAAAGACCAGCTCGTGTATTCTCCTCGGCCCCGGCTTCACGCAATGACGAGCTTGAATCCCTAGCCAAACTGGAAGCAGTACATAACATTAATGCTAGCAACCCACAGAAAGATCGGACGACCCCATCAGTACGGCCAGCGAGACCTGCAGACATTGATTCCAATCCAGAGGCTCTGACTAGGCTGCTTAAAAGGCTAAATGCAGCCCTTTATAAGCCGAGACGGCGGATAAATAACTCTGGGGAAGACGGCCATGGCTTGTCCAAGAGAGAGAAACGAAGTCTTAGAAGAGCCCTCAAGAACGCACAGGAGACGGTGGGAGAGATCCAGGACAAGCTTCATTTGAAAAATAGCACACTTGCGAAGCAGGCTGAAGACCTCATGCGTATTGGGAGTGAATTGTTGGAGGAACGGGAGAAGCCACAACACCCTCCAGCTCCCGTTGATAGGGTTAGATTCACCACCACCGTCAGGCCAACACTTCCGAAGAGTAACGTTTCGAAGAAGGAGTCAATATTTACGTCGAGTAGTTACCCGAAACCATCGCAGACACATTTCTCGCGACAGGATATCGCGACGTTGCGTGCCCTGTTGAAACCTGATCCAGGCCGACAGGAGGTGCCCGAGCCCAGAGGTCCGAAGTTTGAACGGAAGGAGTTTTTCAAGCTCAATGGTCCGAAACCTGACGTGCAGGAGGTCCCTAAGTCCAGTCACTCTAGTGAGCCAAAGCCACCTGTACATGGTATGTTCCACTCGTTCTCCGCAACAATAGTTTTTATGACGAGGATAACTAGAAAAAAGAAGAACCCCAAAGTACTCGCGACGAATTGAAGGCTTCTTAAAGCCTTTAGACGGCGGATTCACACTACAAGGTATGCTATATGCTTGACCTTTTCTGAACAAGGTATATATTGATTGCGAAGCCAGATTTGCCTCCTCCGTCGCCGCAGAATCCTGTCGCACATTTAGCGCATGGATTAGACAGAGTACTCTTCAAGTAGGTCTCTGTTCATATTATGTAGGGTGTTCGCTGCTCATTGTCGTAGTCCTGGAGTGTATTGGCTGCAAGACCCTCGTTCACGAGTCTATAACTTCTCACCGTGGCTGCAAAAGATACCCAAGGTACAAAACTTTGCGTTCGAGAGGGTGCAGACGTTCACACCTAGCTCTGAAGACAATGTGAGTCGCGATATCCTCCTGACACATGGCACACGACCATTGACATCAACAAAACAGGACCTACACAAACTTGCAAAACTCAGTCACGCACGGTATACAGGCTCAACATCAAGTCTTACAGGCATGCTGTCCCAGATTTACCTTATGCTCTCGTGTGAGCGGCCAGTCAATCTGTCCACGTTATCTCAGGCGTTCCAAAGAGAGGTACATTCTTTATCCTGCCTTACTTACATTTGGTACGGATACTGAGAACCATTGCATCACTAGTCGACATCATACACAGTAGGACAGAAGTTCCCGGTCGCCACGAAACTGATATACAAGGATGGTGTATACTCCACAGACTCGTTTTCCCATACGCCCGGACTGAGCGATCGGAATGTTCTCACATGGATGGTGCGGCCTCTGAACATCCTCCCTTCGATGCTCAATGACTAATTCGTGCGTAGGGTACGATGCTAGAGAAATTCTTGACTCTGCCGGAAGAACAGTTTAAGCCGCTGCTACGTGACTCTCCACATCCAACCTCAGAGTCGCAGGCAGAGCCTACCCGTGACGCGTTCCGTTTTGCGAAGGTAAGTTGGGAGTGACCTCTTCCTTTTCTAGAGGTTTTATGCTTATGTACTCAATCTAGATTGGCAACTACGTGATGAGATCACAGTTGGATTGTTTTGATTCTCGATTACCTGGCACTGGTGTGTTCGATATCAAAACTCGCGCAGCCATGCCAATCCGCCTCGATATCATGAACTGGGAGGTGAGTATAGTGTCTACCAAATTATCACGTTGTAACGAATTCATCCGTGCACCGTAGGAGAATTCTGGCTATTCTATCCATAAGCTTCATGGTCGAGTCGAGAGTTTCGAGAGGGAATACTACGACCTCATCCGTTCCGCCTTCCTCAAGTACAGGTATGCAGTTCGATATTTCTCTTCGAATAATATATTCACTCGTATGACATCGTATCCAGTTTCCAGGCCCGTATAGGCAACATGGACGGCGTCATGGTCGCATACCACAATACAGCCCGCATTTTCGGATTCCAGTACATCCCACTGGAAGAAATGGACGAGAGGCTATATGGCAACAAGCACGCAGGTCCCCTTATCTTTTCGAGATGTGTTGAACTCTTGCAGATAATCAACGACGAAATCACGCATCATTTCCCTGAGCAGGTGAGTTTGCTAAGAACGCAAAATTGAATGCGAGGACCCATTTCTATCCTTAGAGTGTTCGCTGTCTGTGGGACGCAAAGCCCGAGGAGGGTGCCCTTAAGATTTGGGTTCAGCCACACGACTGGGCAGGCGTGAGTTCCCGGCCGATTGTGGAGTTACAGGTGACAACTACGAATTATTTGGGCGACAAGCAGACCCGAGGACAAGATGTGGCCGATCACCTTCCAGACCAAGCATGTACGTGAATGAACGTTCAAACATTGACATTCGTATATAACGTTTCTCCAATGTAACAGGGTCTGTAGAGTACAGTATCTCAACTTCCTCCGACGATCCAGTCAAACTACGCGAACGTTACTGGGACGCCGTCAACAAGCAGAAGAAAATCTTCGACTTGCCGTCTGGTGTGGACATTAACGAGATGGAGGAGCTGTGGGAGCAGATGGACTTCAGCGGTGACGACTCCGCTTCGCCTGTGGCGTTCAAGCCTGAGTTGTTCCGGCCTCCTACTGCTATGGCGGAAAGGACGAGGCGGTTGGCGCGCAGAGGCAAGGAACGCATGGACAGGCTGGAGCGGGAGGCAGAGGGACAGCCGGTGGTCATTTATAGCCAGACAGAGCCACCACAGATCATCAAGGGGGTGGATTTATTCAGCTCCAAGTAGTGCTTGAACACATCTATTTAGCATACGATATATATACTACTGCTTAATTCTAATGACGCAACACAAGCCAGCTCTCGCAACGCGCATCGAATATATACCATCATTACCATGTCAACATCGTGTCAGACAGTAAGGGATATTTATGGGCGTTTATTCCATCTCGCTGTGTTGTCCTTCAAACAGTAGTGTGACTGTGCTCTGCTTGAGCTCGTCATGTCCCACATTGTCCGGGCAGGCTCGCAGGCTCCTGCTCGAACGGTGTTGAGCAGAAAGACACTGCTCAGCGCAGGGGCAGTAGCCGCAGCTGGCCTGGCCGCCTTCCACCACAAGTCACCTGGCAGCTTGAGTGGCATCGGATTGCACACGCGACACTCGGTCACGCACCCAGCATGGCTTCTCGCGCCGTACCAGTACATTAGATCCCAAGCCACTCTTGCGACTTCATCTCTGTTCTCATCATCATCGATATTCTCTAACTCTGAAGACATGGCACACTTGACCCCTCCCCAGCCTCCTCCGAAGTGGACACATACACCTGAGGATGTGCTGAAGATTACGAAGGAACAGATTCAGAAGCATAAGGAGACGTTGGATAAGATCGCTGCGCTGAAGGAGGAAGATGCTAATTTTGATAATGTACGTGGCGTATTGAGCTTAGTGGCGAGTCGTGTGCGCTGATGGACGAGTACAGGTCTTCGTATGTCTTGATCAACCTCCCTTCACACATCTATCGCAAGCTCACGCAGCTATAGCTTGACCTCGCATATGCCGAGGCAGAGTTCGATAACCTATTGGAACCTCTCCAATTCTACCAGAACGTCTCTCCATCGCAAGAGCTCAGAGACGCTTCGACTGAGGCTGAGGGCCTTGTTCGCGAGTATGGCGTGGAGGCGTCGATGCGACTTGATGTCTTCCGTGCAAAACAAGCAGCAGAACGTAATATCGAGAAATCTGGAAAGAAGATGTCCCCGGAAGAAAAGCGACTGGTAGAGAAGTCCGTTCAGGAAGGCACTCGTGCCGGCTTGGCTCTTCCCGATGACAAGCGAGAGCAGCTCACAAAGCTCAAGAAGGAGCTGTCCCAAACATGCTTGGAATTCAGTGTAAGTGGCCTTGATATCTTTGATGACGATCGCTAATGCTTGTGTTCGTAGAAAAACTTCAATGAAGAGAAGGTTGGTACCGCCTCCCAGGTATCGGAACATCGCATAGACACTTATGATCTTTGCAGGGCACGGTTTCGTTCACTGAAGAGGAATTGAACGGTGTCCCCAAGGATGTCATCTCCGGATACGAAAAGAAGTCCGAGGATGGAAAGGAGCTCTACGCAGTCCCATTCAAGACGACGGACATATTCCCAGTGGTAAGCCAGAACACAAAACTCATGCGTACACTTTATAACCTTAATTTCCTAGTTCAAATTCGCCGAGAACCCGGATACTCGCAAACGCGCATTTGAAGCCTACGAGTCCCGTCTATCGATCAATGTTCCCGTCATGGACAAGTTCCTCGACCTCCGTCGCAAGATCTCTGACCTCCTTGGGTACGCCACCTGGGCCGATTACGTGACCGAAGTGAAGATGGTGAAGAACGCCAAGGGTGTATTCGACTTCCTCACAGATCTCGAGAACAAGCTTCGTCCTGTTGCGGACAAAGAACGCGAGGTATTGCTCACTCTCAAGAAGGCGGAACACGAGAAGCTCGGGTTGCCTTTCGACGGCGAGTTTTATATCTGGGATTACAGATATTATGATAGGAAGTATATCGAGGAGTCCCTCGATCTTGATGATATGAAGGTCAAGGAGTACTTCCCTGTCGCTGTTGTCGTTCCCGCCATTCTGCAGATCTACCAGGACTTGCTTGGAGTCAAGTTCGTTGAGGCCAAGGGCGACCTCTGGCATCCAGGTGAGCTTGGGCATCATTGGCACCAATCGGCATGGGGATGCTTACTTTGCACTTTAGAGGTCCAACAGTTTGCTGTTTGGGAGAAGGATGCGAAGGACGAATCTGGCTTCATTGGCTGGAGCTATCTCGACCTCTTCCCTCGCGGTATGGCGCACACACAATCTTGTTTCTCACTTCCATTGATCCAGTGTTCTACTTATAGAGTCGAAATACTCGCATGCGGCCGTGTGGGGTCTCCTCGCTGGCTATGACAAGGCCGATGGCTCTCGTGGCTACCCCTTGACAGCCATGGTTGCCAACCTCGCCAAGCCCACTCCCGGTAAACCAGCTCTCATGCGACACGACGATGTTGTCACATTCTTCCATGAGATGGGTCACGTCTTCCACGGTCTCCTCAGTAAGACGAAGTTCTCGAGATTCCACGGTACTGCTGTTGCACGAGACTTTGTGGAGGCTCCGTCGCAAATGTTGGAGAACTGGTGAGTGAAGATAGCCGCGTTTTCGAAGTCATTAAGGAGCAGACTAATTGGAGGGGGGTATAGGTGCTGGGAGCCGAAGGTCCTCGAGAAAATGTCAAGTCACTTCGAAACTCAGAAGCCTCTTGAGCCTGAGTTGATTGAGAAGATCGTGAAGAGGTAAGCATGAACTCGCGACTCTCTATAAATAAGAGCAATAATACTCATCGGCCTTTGTAGCCGATATGTCAATGTAGGACTGTTTTACCTCCGACAACTCTTCTTTGCGAACTTCGACATTAAGGTGCACACTGACAAAGGTGGGTGTACGAGAGTATTGTACGAAGAATTATGCACTGAATTCGAAGGAACCAGAACCGACGGACTACACCTTGCTATGGAACAATCTCAGGGAAACGATATCCTTGGTCAAGGGCGGTAAGCCTACACCCGGCCAGGGCACTTTCGGACATATCGCTGGTGGCTACGATGCTGGTTTGTCCGATTCATGTGGCTATCTATACGTGCCCCTGTTCATGCGGTTTCTTTCAGGCTACTACGGCTATACCTACTCTCTCGTGTTCGCCGCGGACATGTATGCCACGGTTTTCAAGGCGGACCCGCTTGACCCTGCTCGTGGACAGCGCTATAGGCAATATATCCTCAATCCTGGAGGCAGTCAGGATGACATCGAGTCGCTCAAGGTACGCATAGAGTACGCTGATAACCAGAGCGTGATAATCTAATCTCTCATCGCAGAACTTCCTTGGCCGACCACCAAACTCCGAGGCATTTATCAAGGAGTTGTTTGGTGATTCGGCATCCCAAGCAAACCTGTAGGCGCGACGTCGGGCGAAATGGGACATATGAAAGGCATCGTCCGGCGATCAGATGGGATTTCTCTGCATTTGCGTCGGGAGTTTGATCTGGCATAGGAGGTTGCGGGGGATGGAGTTCGATCGCGAAAATTTAAATACTCTTGGATGGTGGCTGCGGGCATAGTCTTGACCGTATCTCCCCCCTCTCTCCTTCGTGTCTCTGCTGTTAGTGCGCTGCCTTGTTGTCGTGAAATCAAAGCTAGTCGACGTTCAGTAACCTCGTTTCTGGGACCATAGCGACCTCCGAACCATGTCACACCGCGAAAACAATCTCGATAAACTGATAAACTTGGGGTTATCTGAGCCGGAAGCCCGCTTCGCACTCGAGGTTCGCTCCAATCGTCTTGCTCCTATCTTTCCCTCATTGTCCCCCGTCGAGTAGCAAAACGCCGACGACATCGAGAAAGCTGCAGAGTTTGTGAGTATATTCGCTGTTTGGCTTTTACCTTTGTGCTACCGGGCGCTACGGGCAACGCTGGCTCTTGCGGAAAGCAGTGTCGGGCCAGGGCTTGGCAACGCGCTTCAGGCCCTGGCCATCGCGATCTCCTCTGGCTGCCCGTGCGAGGCCACCTTGCACAACGACGCTCACCGCCTCGCCCTCACCTACAGGCATTTGAAAGACAAGCAAAGCCAGAGGTGAGCGGTATACCTTCGTCTTCTCTCCTCTCCTCTCCTCGCGCGACCACGACGGAAGACCACAATGGCGACCACACGACCAGATGCACCGCGCAAGCGCAGCTGGGTAGGCAAGTACAAGGAGAAAAGTAGCACGCCGGGTGGGCTGCCTACGCCTCAGGAGGGGCAAGAATTATCAGTCACCCGACCTATCCCGAGCGGGAACTCCTCAACGAGTGCGATCTCGACGCACACTCCGGCAAGTGGCGGGGGTGGACTGCCGTTCAAACGATCGACCTCGTCGACCTCCCTCGACTCGGCGTCCACCTCGAGACCCGTCACCCCCACTAACAAACGCTGGGCCAGTACGACTTCCTTGCTGACCAGGCAGGAACTTGATCAACAGGCTTCGCAAATAATACTAGGCGCACTCGAGCGTACCACCTCTAATCAGCCGCCGTCCGCCAAATCGGCCGAGAACAAGAGCGATAAAGACAAAGGGTTCGGAAAGATGTCGTTGTCGTCTATGATGGGTGGCTTTTCGTCTTTGTCGCTGTCTAGGAGCAGAGACGAGAGGGGTAGAAGTCAGACGAAGGATAAGGGGAAGGAGAAGAGGGCCCGGTCGTCGTCTTTCGCAGGCAGAGATGAGGACACGGACTCGGCCTCCATGCGTGCTCGAAGTCAGTCGCCCTTCCGTCTTCGGCGAACACGCACACGGGATAATTCGCCCGATGTACAAGCATTGCGTGGCTCAGACGTCGAGTCGGATGTAGAGGTCAACCGTATCAGACCCCGCAATGCCTTCTCCACTGGTAGTGGCAGCCAAGACGAAGACAACTCTGGCTCAAGCGATGAAGACGATGATGATAGCGAGGATTCATGGAGTGACGGTGACCAGTTCGATCCCGAAACTGAGAAGAATACGGAGGTCAATGCCATTGTACCCGATGACCGTATTGAAAACGACCCAACCGAATTCGCTGACCCTCTCGGTGAGGGCGTCAACGTCGTGATTCCTCCAGAACCATACTTCCCCTCGACGCTGAACTCCGGTCACCGAAATCCTCGGCGGCGGAAGTCTACGCGGCCGCAGGTTACTCTACCCCTCGAGACTTCAAGACCGATATTCGAACGCGACCGTTGCACTATCAATGTCACCCATGGTGCCCCTGACAAGATAGACAACAGACGGTCAAAACGTTACGTCCTGGCAAGTGACCTTAGCGAAGAGTCTCGCTATGCTTTGGAGTGGGCGATTGGTACCGTTCTGCGGGATGGTGATGAATTGTGAGTACTTAGACGTGGTTTTATCTAATAGCATGAGTAGTAACGCTTGAGTCAGGCTTATCATTACTGTCGTTGAGAACGAAGATAAAGTCGACCCATTGATACCGAATCCTAACGATCGCATGACCAAATTGCGAGCTCAACAAGAGGTGAGCCTCCAACTTAATCATACCCATTGTTTTCTGAACTCGATTCGTAGCGGCAAGGAATGGCCTACATCCTCGTTCGTCAAGCCACAAGTCTCCTCCAGCGTACACATTTGCATGTCACTATTTCATGTCAAGCATGGCATGCAAAGAATGCGCGACACATGCTACTAGGTGAGTACTCTAGATGCGCACATGTGTTTACGACTTGCTAAATTGGTATTTTCCCCCTCTCGTAGATATTGTCGACTATGTTGAACCAACAATGCTCATCGTTGGTTCACGTGGTTTGGGTAATCTCAAGGGGTATGTCCGTTTCTCCACTTCACTCTTTACCCTCAACTAAGCGAAATGCACCTAGCATTTTACTCGGTTCAACATCACACTACCTCATCCAAGTAAGCTCACCTCCTTCACTCTGTTGTATGTCCCCTTTCTCATAAGCATCTCACTTCTGTAGAAATGCTCCGTGCCAGTTATGGTCGCTCGCCGCCGTCTCAAACGTCCTCCCCGCCGCTCTGCCCACCTCGCTACCCATCGTGCTCGCGTCTCCCTCGCCGAAGCCGCCGGTATCGATCGAGTCGCCACCAAAGTCGACCAAGATGTCGCTACAATGCGTGAACAGGTCGAGCGGGACGAAAGAGAACATCATTCCGGTAGCCCACCGCCCTCGGAGATGGTGGATGATGGGGACGGGGATGACACGGAGGTGGAAGGCGAGAGTACTGGTACTGCGCCACTCGGGAGGACTACAACTAGTGCTACGACTACCCCTGCGGCTAGTACTTCCTGAGGTCAAGGACTCCGAGAGGATGGGATAAAGATAGGGGGAGGTGGTTTCGTTGGTTTTTATGGAAGGGAAGCCTGAGTGAAGTTATAGGTAATGCTTGAGGATATACTTATCTTTTGTACAAGTAGAGCGACTGGAAAGCAAACATATTTGCTATCGCACATGTTTTGCTTCATTCCTAAGGGCGACTTTACTTATATGAAGCTGGAAGCTTGAAGATAGTCCGTAGGTCTGTGTGCGTTACATAAGCGAGACTTCTATCCGTATCAGGCAGCCGAAGAAGGTCTATCGAGCGTCTTGCTCTTTCCTCGGAACCATCACCTGTGCTCTGGGACAATGTCGTTGGAGGAGAAATATAAAGCGGAGGCGGAGCGTGACTTACCTGTGAGTACACGAGAGGTCTTTCAAGTCTCTGAACATGCTCATCACGTCTACAGGCCTATACAATTGGGTGCGAGATCGGGCGTGGTGTTCGCTCTATCGTGTATTCCGCTCAATGTGGCAGTGGGATCCTCCGCGGTCGAGTCGTTGCTGTAAAGAAGGTATGTAACGAGTTGTTCCATTGGGTGTGGCACATATTAACAAAAGACGCAGATTTTTGCTGGTGCCAACCAATCCGCAGAGACGCTACACCGGTCGCTCTTTCACCCCAACATAGTGTCTCTCCTCGCAACCCCGTCCGGGTATCACGTTTTAGAGTACTGCCCTCAAGGAACTCTTCAAGCCAGGCTCAAACTGTCTCCCGAGCATAAGCTATCGGAAGGAGAGCTCCGTGGTGTCGTGAAGGGTCTCGTTGACGGTCTCACGTACTTGCGCAAAGAGCGAGTGATCCACCGCGACATAAAGCCAGCCAATATATACCTCAGTGGAGAATGGCGTGTGGTATGTGTATCCTACGAGATTTCGATCGGCACGTTGACCATCGTTCTCAGAAAATAGCCGACTTTTCATCTGCGATCCGGTTAGAATCTGCCAGTCAAACCACCACGGACGTCATGAACCGCCGCTATCCTGGAAGTTGGTTTTACCAATCCCCGTAGGGCCTCTTTTATCCATAGCCTGGGGTAATTGCTCACGTGAATCTATCGACGATTAGCGAAATGTCTTGTGAACGGCCGCATGGGTTTCCGACCGATATGTGGTCTGTTGGAGCACTCATGTTGGCCTGCTTGACTGGTGCAATTCAAGTCCTTGTGAGTTCATGCATTACATCACATTAGTGGAGAATGGTATATTGGTCTTACAGGCAACGAATCCCAACGGAACCAACAGCAAAATTTACAAGAATGCGCACCGCATACCTCCCGAAACCTCAGAAGAATTACGGGATCTCGTCTTAGAGCTGTTGACGATCGTGAGTCTGTCGATGTTTTGTATCTTATTTCATCTAACACAAAGATCACAGAATCCCAAGAAACGAATTACCATAGAGCAAATACCTTCGCATCCTTTTCTGGATCCTTCGCTGCCTGTCATTCCTCTCGATTCGCATGTTCTTCACTGGACCGTGACACAGCCTACACCATCGCGATCCATCGCTTCTTCACTTTCACCCCAACCGTCAAGATACCCTGCCCACCTTTCAAAGGCAGCACTACCTCTGAATCCTCTCGCAACGCCAGCTCCTGAATCTAATCCTGCACAGCCTCTTCGTAATTTTCTCAGCGACACCTGGAAACCTCGTCAGCCCTGTTTGCCTGAACTGCCAGACCGTCGAATTACCTCGATGCCGATAAGTGCCTCTGACTCCACTGGAAACTCCACGTTCTCTCTCCTCAAGCGTGAAGATATCGCGATACGTCGGACAGCTTCCAGCTCAAGGCTTTCTAGTGTTTGGTCTACTGCTACCGCTGCTGCTACTTCTACTTCTACTGGTGCATCTGGTACTTCTCTTCACTCTCGTGAACTGGTTACATCTGGTCAACGTGCAACCGCTCCAACTGGGGACTCAACTTCTATGGCGCCCTCTTCTAGACACTCGAATAGCGCGCTCTCTGACTACGACTCTGACTCCAGCGACGCAGATGATCTACCGAAGAAGTCCAGCGAGCCTCTAATACCGAATTTCCTGGAGTTTAAGGCCAGAATGACGAAACTGCCGGCTAAAATGCCTCTGGTCCCTCCCTCCCTGGCGTCTTCTACATCTTCTGCTACGACGTCACTCTGCACTGCGCCTTCTGCATTCGCCCTACCTAGAGACAACTCAAGGAAGCTCGGTGAAAAACCTGGAGATCGGAAGAACACATTCGATTGGGGGAACTTGAGCTCTATCTTGCGTAGTCCTTCTTTGCGTGCCTCAGGCTTTGGTGCCGATCTGGCAGCCACGAAGGACACTCCGTCGGTACGGGAATTGCCATTTCCATTCACAAGGTCTTCTAGCCAAGACGCGAACACTTTGAAGCCCTCCACGGAGCCGACAAACAAACCGGACTCCAAGTTTACCAGTACTCAACCTACATCTAATACTCCTTCTCGTGCCTCAGGCTTTGGTGCCGATCTGGCAGTCACGAAAGAAAGTCCACCCGTGCGAGAGCTGCCCTTCCCATTCACGAGGTCTTCTAGTCAAGGTCAAGATGCGCAAACTTTGAAACCCTGCACGGAGCCGACAAAAGAACCGAATTCTAAACCTCCCAGTACTCAGCCTGCACCTAACAACAGTGCCGAAAGTGCCAATTCCGACTTAAAAGCACCCACCGCGCTGACAGAAGTAGCACTACCAAACCCAAACCTGACCCTGGGTATTCCAGTGGATTCGACGAAACCGCCCATTCTCAACACGGAGTATCTCTCACCGGGTACGTACAAGACGATGAAAGGCCAAGTGACGGTGTTGCATTCTTCCAGGAGTCTGCTTGTTGATTTTAGGGAGGGTGAGCGGAGGAAGGGGAGGAAGGGGAATGAAGTGTTGGTAATTGCTCCGGACGGGTGTTCGGTGAGTGTCTGTTCTATCTGCGCTACTATGCTTGTATTTGGGATTGTGAGGGTCGTTGACTGATTGTGTTGGTGGTGGTGTAGATCAAGGTGTATAGTGCGCCGCATCTGAGTACACCATGCTGTCTCGCCGAACCGAGCGCAGAGTATACGTTCGACACCATGCCGAAGGAGTATTGGAACCGGTACGCGGACGCATGGAGGGCCGTGTATCAGCTGAAGCAGCGGATTCCGAAGGTAACCTCTCACCTCTCGATGAAGTATTTGAACGCAGCTGACTAGTAGCTCACAGCTTGTTCAGTACAGACCAAACGCGAAATGCACCCTAATGGCGAACGAACCATTCGGAGACGTCGAAGTGGTTTACACACCTTCCTCCGAACCAGTCGGTGCTCGCTCTGGCTCTGGTACTGGCTCCACGCCGTACAATAACACGAAGATCAAGCTGCGTTTACGGCAAGACCGCCGTACGCTAGAGATAACAAGATCTTCCATTCCTACTCCGGATCCCGGTACTGAAGAACACAATCCAAAGAGCACTACTATGAACGGTTTTCCGCCTCATGCTATCGTGATGAGTAAGAAAGTGTTGCCTGTTGTGCGTGCGGGGTATGCAATGGAGCTCGTGGCGCTTTATGCGATGGGCGGTGCGGCTGTTGGAGGTTTCGGCGTGGGTGAGGGAGATTCGGATGCGGGAGGTGATGGTGTTTTGGACGAGGAGGAGGCGGAGGGGGTGAGAGTTCTAAGGAGGTTTTTGGGTGTTTGTCGGGCTGTTGTGGGTGTTGAGGGTGGTGAGAGAGAAAAGGGCGGGGAAGGGAAGTTGGTGGAGGGAATGCCCGATAAGGAAGCGCGAGAGGCAAACGGAACTGGAGAGACGGAAACTTGTACGGATGGCGGTGGCGATGATAGTAAGATTCGAACAGCTGCAAGTCAGGCGACTGGAAGATCCGGTGCTGCTACTGGCTTTACATTCGACGCTTGCGTTGCTAGGAAGCCAGCGCCGAATAAGCTCGAGGAGCCTAAAGATACAGCTGTTGAAGAACGAACGTGCGCAATCGCTTCGGGTCATTCAGACTCCTCCAAGTTGAAGGATCACTCTGTGGTTGCGGCTGTGTCAGATAGTATGGACAACAGCGGGAACAGCGTCATCACCAGCGAAAGTCAAAACAAGAATGACTTGAAGAACAACAAGACGGCGGCAGTCGGGAGTTTCGTGCAGGCGGTGGTGAACCTGAAGGCGAAAATTCCGATGAGGCCGGCGCGGTTTGCGAGTGGGAGTTGGAGGAGTCGGACGTCTACTGGTGCGAGTTCTTCGAGCGGTAAGCTTAGTGTCATTCAATACTTACTGTGGATGGAATTAACAAGTCGTGTTGTCGATTCAGGATAGTGCAAGTTCGTATCAAGCATGGATCAAGACTCATACCGGTTTACGCAGCGCAGAATAGATTGGACTCTTCGGATTGGGACTCTTTGGATATGAAGCACGATTGGCTCTCTTGGATACTGGATCCCCTGGTTTGACCTCGGCGACTGGAGCGGTTCTCTGCAAAGCTGGGAAACTCTGAAGCTGCGGTCATCGATTGCATCACTCGTTCATTTAAGCATTCACTTTGTTGGTTTTACGTTTACTGTACACCTGTTGGCAATAATCCGATTTCTCCGTTGGTGCAGTTACAGTAAGCTGTCACTGGATATCCATGAGCCTTTCGAACTCCTTCTAGCTTGATAACGTCTCCACCAAGTATTCCGAATCCGAGTGACTCGTTTGGAGCACGACACATACACTCGCAACGGACAGATTGCCCATCCGACGACGGATATTCAGGGGGGTCGGAGGGAGTGTGTTCCGAGGCTTGCATCTTGGATGTGCGTCGTTGGGATCACAGCGATCATTCCACTCGTGCTGTTATCACATGTGGGGTGATGATGGTGATCGGGCGCCTCCACGTGGCTCTCAACCATCTGTGTCGGGGATCAATGTGGCGGCGAGCCTCTTTACCTCGACTTGTGCACTCTGAAAAATGCACAACGCACGTTGTTCGCAAGCTTACTGTTTCCCACAGATCAGCGCACGTGTGAGGAGGCAGGGAAGACGTGGAGGTGGGTACGTACGAACAGATGGAGTGACGGGGAAGCTTGTTCTCTGCAGATGATGCGCCGAGAGTGACAGATATAGGCAGAGACACCAACTGTCATCCAGTTCATACAGCCACTGCGATTAAAGCCTGCGAATACACAACAAGGCTTGGCCTCATCCCATGCTCTCCCGGCCCATCACCAGACGTCTGACTCTTCCCACCACCGCTCGTCTGCTAGTGTCCCGAGGACAGCCAAGAGTCCGCCGTCCACACAGCCGAGGACTCCACCCCAGTATCGCATCTCCGAGTCTATCTTCGACGCCTGCCGCTCACCCAGAGTACAAGTATCCTGGCCCTCGGTCGCAGATTGAACTTGCCCACGTCCCGACTTCTGGCTTTCACTCGACGAGTGCAGCTCAATTGCAAGCTCAAGCTCTGGTAGCAGAAGCATCGACTCATCTAGATAGTACTGGCAAGATGGTGACGAGCTTGGATTCTGCTACTGCTGCTACATTGAAAGGCAGGACATTGGTGTTGTGCTTTGACGGCACGTCGAACCAGTACGACGGAGATGTGAGTGCCCTTTACCTCTGGTATACGTTGTGTCTAATGGCTACGTCGTGTACAGAACACCAATGTCGTCAAGTTTTACTCCCTTTTGAAGAAGAATATCACCGACGAACAGCTATGCTACTACCAAGTACGTCCTCCACGCATACACTCACCTCCCCAACTCCTGACTGACCTCCCTCCTTCCTTGAAGCCCGGCGTAGGCACCTACTTCCAACCAGGCGTCGTCGCCCCCGTCTTCCAATGGTGCGCAAAGGTGCTGGACGAAGCCGTCGCCTGGTAAGTCCGTTCCCTTCATTCATTCATTTCTCACGCGTAACCGCTTCGCATCTTCTCCATCTACTCCGTCACTTCTATCTGCGCTTCTGTTTCTCATGAATTGATCGATACTCACTGCGGACTGACTGCGTCGTCACCAGGTACTTGGATGCTCACGTTCGAGGGGGGTACACGTTCCTCATGCAGAATTGGCGGCCTGGTGACAAGATTTGTATTTTTGGTGAGTTGTATGCGCATATATCCACGCATATATGCGTTTCGAATTAACGTACGAAAATATTAGGTTTCTCGCGAGGGGCATATACCGCACGCGCTCTCGCCGGATTCATCCACAAGATCGGGCTATTGCCCAAAGACAATCCTGAACAGGTTCCCCTGGCATACAAGATGTTCAAGAAGACGGATCCAGCGAGCGTGCAGCTTGCGGCGGGGTTCAAGCAGACGTTTTGTCGCAGTGTGCAGATCGAGTTTGTGGGTGTTTGGTAAGTAAAGCGTTATGGGAAATGAATGAGTTATAATTTTGACTAATGTCTCGGGTGATTCCTAGGGATACGGTGGCGAGTGTTGGACTGTTGATGAGCAAGACTTTACCATTCACGACTACCAATACGACGATCAAGACGTTTAGGCACGCGTTGTCTTTGGATGAGGTACGTCGTGCCATCCGCAATTCGACGCTAGTAAGTTTTCAACACAAATCACTTGCCTATGCAGCGTCGAGCCAAGTTCCGCCCGAACCTATACCACCGGCTCTCCCCAGACGCCACCCGCACCGTACACGACCTCAAAGCCGAAATGGGCATCGACGACCTCCCCGAGGACGACGACAACTCGCCCTCACCCGCCTCTCCCACCTCCATATCCGCCATGAACCCCCCGCAACCTCTCTCCCCCTCCTCCAACGATCCTTCCTCCACCGGCAAGAAACCCCAAAAGCGAACATCCACGCAAGACGTCGGCACACCCCCAGGGTACGTCCGCCCGCGCGGGATCGGCGACGCCTGGCGTCCGTTCCCCAACGTCCGGCGGTGGGCGCGAAGGGGGAGCCACAAGCGCGCGAAGGAGGAGAAGGAGTATCAGGGGAGGCATAAGAATAGGAAGCAGTTGCGGAATATGAGCGCTGTGGATGATCCGAGTGATGATTTTGTGGGGTTGACGGATGTGCTTGAGGTTTGGTTCGCTGGTGGACATGGGAGTGAGTATTTTTTTCAAGTGTCTTGAGTTGAGAGCACTGGCTGATTCTGGTGGTTTGTCTGTTCGGTAGATGTGGGAGGCGGTTCGACAGCAAACAGCGCAGTCCACGCTCTCTCAGACATACCCCTCCGCTGGATGGTCCGCCAAGTCGTCCAAGCACAATGCGGTATCCAATTCGACAACGACGCCATCGCCCGCGCCGGCATCCCGCTCAACACGATCCTCGGCACCGGGTTCGTCACGCAGGGCCTCGAGGTCGGTGGTATCGGTGCTACCAATATTACTACGAGTCTGGAGAGCGCGTCGTTAGGGGGCGGACAGGATAGGAAGGGGAAGATACAGCCTACGTTGCATTTCTTTGCGGAGCCGAAGGAGAAGCGGGAGACTTTGAAGGCTGCTGTGAACGAGAAGGATCGTGCGGATGTTGTGACGGAGGTGGTGGGTTCCTCGACGGACGAGACGTCCAAGATTGCACGGAAGCCTGTACCGCCGATAATAGGAGAAGGAGACGAGGAGGTGAGGAGGAGCGAAGACAGCGGGGCGACGCATAGCAGTACTGGCACGGAGATCGATGCGATGCAGGCGATTGACGACGAGCTTGTGCAGAATAAGTGGTGGTGGATACTGGAGGTCGTGCCGACGAGTTATACGTATCAGGATGGGAGGGGGGAGTGGCATACTAAGTGGGGGTGAGTGTCCCTGCTCTTCTTTTCGACTTTGAACGCACTCCGGTTGTTGAAGATATTTGCTGATTTGATGATAATGTGGTGGTAGACTACACTTGGGAAGAGGCCGACACATCCCGGACAACTCGCCCAAGTTCCATGAGAGCGTCAAGGAGAGGATGGAGAATCAGGAGTTGAAGTATACACCTCGGGCGAGCTGGAATAAGGGGACGGAGACGTACGTCTCTTGAACTGCTCCCTGCTCCCTTACTCGCCTCCTCGCCTCCTCGTACTTGCGATTGGTTCCTCGACTTGCAAGCTTCGTCCATCGCCCAATCGCCCAAGCAAAGTATCCTATCCTTATCACCTAACGTTTATTCCTCTCCACCGGCCCTTGGCTCTCACTCAAAACACCCCTCGCATACGACCGCAATCCCCATCCCCAGCTCAAAAGACTGTTATAACGAATCTTCTGGTATAATCACGACTCCAACTCGAAGACTATTACGACTCGCTATAATTCCCCGACTTACTACGACTCCCCGATGCCCACGACTTAATGAATGCAAACCCTCGTCACGATACTTCCGGATCAAGATGTTGGTAACGATAATGGCTTTCAGGAACGATTACAACGACTCTCAATGATTTCTTGATGTGTGACACGACTGGCATATCTATTTATTATTGTAGCCTCCTTGCACGATTGGACTGGCTGTAATGATCATGAATCGACGATGTACGCATGCACATATGGATCTGCGAGCCTGATAAACTGAGTATACATAGCATGAGGTGGGTCAGTCTGCGAGACTAGGTTTTTTTTGAGGTTTCATCATTTCATAGGACGTTTGTCAGTAAGCACCCTGAGATTTACATATAAACATGGCGGCATTCGATATTCGTACGTATGGAGGGTTATACACAAAGATTGCTTGTCGAAAATGAGGGCCCACTGATTCTCTGCTTTCTTTTATGGCTTGCTATTTACGGTAACTATCTCGATAAGTGCTACTTCAAGTTGCTGCCACGGCTTGATTTTCGTATCCTCCCTCGAGTTCTTTCAGTTCGTTACACCCGCATGCCAATGATTACTGCGGCGTGTGTCGTCGTTCAGTCATGTCGTATCTAGGTGAATCGCGACGAGCACTTACCCAACACCAACCTCCGGCTCCAAAAATGATCGGGTAGCAAGTGAGCCCCGGGCAACAAGGTTTGGGAGGATTGGCCCAACTAGGCAGACATGAATGACCCGAATCAATACAAGCGCTGGCGCTTTCGAATTCGGCTCGTAACATCTCATTGGTGACAGGTTTGTCTTCTCCATGCTCGTAAACAGTGGAGGAGCCCTCGGTGGGGGTCTCGGAGGGGAACGACCCGCCACCAGACAGCGTAGGTGTTTGATCAATATTTGCGGCCTCAGTGCGAGCGGGGACTGCCCCGCCTGCGCTGTAGCTGACAGGGAGACTGCTGTTATCAAATTGTTGGTCTGGTACAGAATAGTTAATTCAGGACCGTTTAACTGTGCAGGGTGAAAATGTACTGCTGGGGCCCGCGATGGGGGACATCATCAGAGGATCCTGGGGGTTGCCTCTGAGCAGGGGGACACAGTCAGAGCCCGAAGCAGCAGCGGATGCTGAGAGGATAAAGGTGACGAAAATGGCGAGAGTAGGGAAAGAAGACCTCATGGTGCTGATGCCTACCGAGGGTCGCTATTAGACGGTAGTCTTATATATCATTCTCAGCAAGGTATCCTAACTTTCATCGGCGCTCGTGGTGTCGTGGCCTGTAGATGTCCATTGGAGTATTTGGGGTCAGGATCGTACTTCATGCGGTATTGCATACAAAGTACTCCCTCCGAACTCAGTTCTATACAGCGACCGTGAACGTTGATCGAAATCAGCTGCCGCCAACTCGAGGTTCTCTGTATCAATCAACTTGAATGCTTCCTAAAGTTCTAATTTTCGTTGCGAAGCCTTCTCGATATAGCCCTTTATGCGGCTTCCCTCACCTGTTGACTCCACAGGACCGTCAAATCTAGTTTTCTGACAGCAACTGGAACTCACAGGTCATTTATAATCAGCACGCAGAGATCGCAAGGACGATGAACATGTTGCATCACGTCTAAGGGAGAAAAAGATTATATATACACCGGCACTAGACTTCGTCATCATTAGCAGCAGGCTAGGCTGTGAAACTGTAATTAAGTATTTTTTTCCTTTTGGTAGTACACACCTATTTGTGGCCAACGACATCTCGAGCGTAAGGTGTCTCGTTCAGAGAACGCCGCTCTTGCTGGGAGAAAAACTTGAACTCTCTGAACCGGCTTTGTCGTTGCTAGTGGAAAGATTGAATCTTGTGCAATATAGTGGTAAGCTCATAGTTATAGGGGATGAACACTGATTGCTGACTCGGAGCTTTGAACTTTCAGGGAAGGATTCTGGTTTACTAGTACTGTAGTGCAGTGTGAGGTACAAACCGGCCTCGGCCGCGTTACACTTTGAGCTGCCCTGGAACTCACGAACCCGTTAGTATAGGCCTCGTGAACCAGCCTCTATATACACGTACCTCATATTACCCCGTTACGCGTTACAAACCGGGTTTGTTAAACAAAAAGTCAGATTTTTGAGCCCTAAACCCCTCTAGTACTGTTGTCTCCAGTGAATGTAGGGCACGTCTGCCGACGTCCATTATGTAAAGAGACCATGAACGCGAACCATATGATGACGACTTGGATTTGTCTGTGTTATCTTGCAATGCCTTCTCGAGTTCTACTGCTTGTTGCGAAGGCTTCTCGATGTCGTCTGCTACACGGTCCCAATCACCTGTTGAACCTCAGAGCCCGTCTACAATCAGTGCACAGACATCACAAGGGCAGTGAACACAGTGCATCATGCATCTTGTCTAAGGAAGAGAAAGGTTATATAGACACTCAACTTCGTCATTACTGGCAGTAGGCTGTGGAAATACCATTTTTTTGGTACACACCTATTTGTGGCCAAGGACACCGCGAGTGTAAGATACACTGTCAGGCCCGGGGAACACCGCTCTTGCTAGAAGAAAAAACCCTTTACGAGCCGGCTTTGCCATTGCTAGTGGAGAAACTAAATCTTGTGCAATGCAGTGATAAGCTCATAGTTATAAGGGCCGAGCGTTGGAACCTAAGGAAGGATTCTGGTTTAGTGATACCTGGCACCGACTCCATGTTGTCATACTATCCAACATGCGATGCTTAATACGTACTAGTTCTCGCTACTAGTATAGGCACCGATTGAAGCATATTACTGCATTCCTCGCTTCTGAGTAACTGTGTCACTGTAGAGTTCAAGGGTACATTCTCCTTGCACCTTCTGTTAACATATGTTTGTGGCTTCGACCTGTCTCGAAATAAAGTTCAGACCGATCTGGAAGAGTGGTACGAGAAAGCACGAAATGTATCTCACAGTGTGTCCTACCCCCATATCCCTGAGGTACGTACGAACGCTAACGGCAGCCATGCAGCCATACTAAGTAGTGGTTTCCAACTAGTGCCCCACGGTGGTCCTGCAGCCTCCAAGCCCCAAGCCAGTAACCACTCGCCACGGCTCTTGATAATGCTGCATGCCGGCCTCGGACCTGCAGGACCCAGAACTCGTTAGGAAAGGCCCATACTGCAAGAGATCCTCCTGCATACCTGGAAGACTACTACTGGATACTATTGATGAGTTCTCTATAGTTATTTCGACACCAATGACAGTGGACATAGACTTGCAAGAGCGATCCACAGGAGACGCCCGGCCGTATAAGCTGCTATGAGTCGCTACAGTCTTACGTATGAACTCGCTACCATACCGTGAGAAATCATCACTTGACGAGCCACTTTACTTAATTCTTAGCTCCTGAATTGTAGGAAACTTGGATGGCATTACCTGAGCGACAGCGAGCAAGTTGCATTGAAGGTGACTCACTTACATAAACTGCCTTTCACGGATGTCGGTGTGTACCTTACTTATTCCCGGCAGTGACTACTATGACCCGGTCAAGCGCAAGCTGGCGAAAGGCTAAAGCCTTCAAGGACCTGAAATCTTGCGCGCAATACGCTCAATAAGCAGAAAATAAGCAGAATCGACAAGCCTAATGGAAAGAGAATCACAGTAAGAGCGATTCAAAGGCTTATCCTGACGGCTGATCCCGGGCCCCCTTGGCCAGCTTGACTCCTCGAGCCGTTTCCGAGTCATACCAAACCCGTGCTTTCGACCGTGACTCCAACATGATGCATGATTGTGGCTAGGGTCTTCACTAGACAGTGATGGAGATATCGACTCTATCTCTACATCCCCAAACTTCACATTACTCCCATCTCTGACCACCACAAGCGTCCTATGGGTAGCATGCAAGAGTACACCAATCCTGATATATTCGGTGAGCTGCAATTTCATTTCAGCAAGCATGCCCAGTAACAATCTCGCTTGAGTTTTTACACTGGAAGTTCGCCATGAGGGAACTCCTCAAGGTACTCGAGTCTTATGCTGCACGGGTATTGCTTGCAACTCATTCATAGCGGTTGGGTTTTGCACGCAGGTCAGATTGAAGACATCAATGACATCGATTGCTACATCGTCACACCTTCAGTCATGTATCCGAAGGACCAAGTCGTGCTTGTGCTGACTAATGTATTTGGAGCCAAGTATATCAAGAACCAAGTACGTCGATTCCAGCGTCGGCTTGATGACATTGACCAACCCGTCTGAAGCTTATAGCAGACAGCTTCGCAGCAAGCGGTTTGAAGACTATCATGCCAAACCTCTTCCAAGACATCTTACTCCCAGAAATGATTGAGCATGGCAAATGTTTCGATTTTGGAGAGTGGTTCTCGAAGAACGGCTTAGACTACTCCACTCCTCGTGTTCACAAGGTCGTCGATGCTCTGAAACAGAGCGGTATCTCTAAGATTGGGGTAGCGGCGTATTGCTATGGGGCTCGCGCAGCGTTTGAGTTGGCGTTCGAGAATAAGGTAGAAGTGGTGGTTGCATCGCACCCGTCTTTTCTTCGAATCCCTCAAGACTTCGAGGTACCTACTTCGTGGGGATCGTACGCTTAGGTGTCCGATGCTGATGTCGCCGTTATCTCTTTCATTAAGGATTACCTGTCAAAAGCAAAGGCCCCGCTTCTGATTAACAGCTGCTCGGACGACGAATATTTCCCTGCTGCAGCACAAGAACAGGCTGACAAGATTCTTGGTGGAGGGAAGTTCACTCCAGGCTATGTGAGAAGACATTGGGAAGGGTGCAGTCATGGATTTACTATCCGGGGAGATATCGTACGTATACCCAGCATACTTTCCTCTTGACTGCGTAATGACCTTTGCAATCGTACTAGGCTGAGCCGCAGGAAAAGATCGGGAAAGAAGAGGCCTTCAAATTGAGTGCAGAATTTCTACACAAGCACCTCTATGGCATATCGAACCGTCTGGGACCTCTATAGGCTAGCTTTCAGCCTGCAGTTGCGTTGCATGGTGTTATACTTCTTTAGGAGGCAGATGGTTCACGAGAAATTGAGCTATACTGTCGAACAGTCCTCCGGACCCGCCATAACGTTTCTCTGCGTCAGCTACGTAATCTAAGGAATGCTCTGCCCCGTCTACAATACTCAGTACATTCTCAACACCTGCGTCATCTAGTAAGCGATTCATGTTCAGCGATTCCTCCAGTTTGACAGCAGTGTCTTCCGAGCCATGAACAAGTAGTACAGGCGGCCATGAAGAATCGACGTTGAATTGAGGGAAAAGGGCAAGATGCTCTACGGGAATGAGCGGCTTCAACTTAGCAATCGAGTATTGCGATTCTTCCGCGAGTGCACGCAGCATTGAACTTAAACTGGGTTCGTGATCGCCGGTATAGTAGTCGAGATAGACCCCAAGTTGCAGATAGAGACGGTTGAGCAACATGCGGGGATTTGCGGGGAAGCCAGGTATCGGGGCGTTCGCACCGTGGTACGCCAGCGCAGAGTCTGCTGTGACGTTCAGTGCGGAGGAACGTGGATGCAGGAACTGGGAATATGCAGTAGCATCGAGCATCTCGCGTCCACGTAGGAATATCTCTGTCTTCGGACGAATGTACTGTGGTGTCTGCGGCGTGTTATTGCATTGTCCAGATACGGGAACTTACAACTCGTCACGCCACTCACCAAGAGGTTTCCTCCCATCGCGTACAGAGCTACGACAGCCTTGGGTCTTGGCTGTGCATTCATAACAGCGAGATAAGCGCATAGTCCTCCTGCACTGCAGCCACTGACAGCGACCGAGTTGACATCAACTTGAAAGCGTTGGTTTAGAGAGCGCAGTTGAGGGTTAAGATCTTGCGCAATGAACTTGAACAGATCTTGAATATCTTGTACAATATCATGGCCTGTTGATGGCGGCAGTAGACGATAATTTGCAGAGAGAAAGGCGAGCCCGGCGGATGTGACTCGATCTATGGGCTGTAAGCACGACAAGAATACGTATGTTGAGATCCCACTCACCTTTCAGCCAGGATGGGAACCAGCTCTGGGTATTTCCAACGGTAAGTCCTCCGCCATGAAAGTTGACCACAAGTGGCAGCGTCGCTGCAGAATCCGCCTCCGAGTCGATTGGGACCGGAAGAGCAGGAGGATAGAGGTCGAAAGTTATATCAACATCACCCACTTTCTTGTAAACGAATGTCAGGGAACCCATCTCGTTCGCTTTCAGGTTTCTGAATCCTAGAATACATGCATTAAGCAGTGCTTGTTGCTTTTCCGGTCGCTGTCGTTCACTGCATGCTGGTAGTTCGGAACCAAGGGTGTTGGATGCCACAAGATTATAGACGCTCAGAGCGCAGCTTGTAACGAGCTGGATAAAAGGGCTTGGATTCGGGATATGGATATTGCAGTAATCTTTGTGAAAGAAGTTGAATATTGCGTAGAAGATATCAATTAAAATGTGGTGAATTCGACGGTAAAAAGAATTTTGGTGGGAGAGCTTCGGGTATAAGTAGGAATGGTGCCAGCATGCAGATAGTGAGACACGATATCGTAAGGGTCGTGATTGAAACAAGTTTATGATCAACATCTACTCGCGCTGCTTGGGTGGATGCCAGTCCCCTTTTACGCTGCCAACGCAGCTGTTGGTGTTCAACTCGATATGTCTCTGCAAAGCGTCCGTGCGACTGAAGATCCTACCACAGCCGCCAACCATGTGTCTCCCGTAGAACGTCTTGATTGGTGCGTTCGAAGGGATCAAGCCCCTCCACGGTCCTTGGTTTCTCATCTCCACAGGAACACCACAGCAGACTACAGCACCACTGACCCGACTCGGATAGTGAGTGTTGACGTGACGCTTGAAGTCGACTTTGCGAGAGGCCTTGCAGACGTGACCGCACGTCTCACAGACGAAGTCGCCGTTCGCGTTGGTCGACTCGTAGTTCGGCGTTCCTCTCCCTTCGGCGCGACGACCGGGTGCTCGAATGAGTAGAGAGGGATCAGCAACAGCCTCATATGCTTCGGTAGATGGTTGGCGGGAAGAGGAGGCGGAAGGTCGAGTAGTGCGGGAAGGGCGAGAGGTAAAGTGGTTGGATGAGGTTGCCGCAGAGCGAGTCTTGCGAGTAGAGCGGCGAGGTGGGGGAGGTGCAGAGGAGCCAGTGTACTCATCGCCGTCGTCTTCATCTTCGTCGTCAGTCTCACCCTCAGCATCCATGTCGGAATCGTACTCATAGTGCGTCTCAGAGGGTGAGCCGTGACTATCGGAGTGATGGAAAGGACTGGGAGAGTGGAGAAGTTGAGGGGAGACAGTGAGTGGCGGAGAAGATGAGTCGGAGGCAAGGTCGATGGGATGGGGGGTCATCGGAGAGTGTGGCACGAAGTTGGCCCCACCAAATGAATAGTCGTCACAGTTGGTGGCAAACTTTATCGGTGGCATGGGGTCGGTGTAGGGACTACAACAAAACCCAATCAGCATAAATTCGAGGGAACATCCCGAGCGTACTCACCACGGAGACCGTGACCGGGGCTGATGAATAGTATAATCGAAGTAGTGGTCCTTGAAGTAGGAGATATCCCCAAACAAGGGTGACATGTCTGCAGCAACCTGCGTACTGTCAGGAGCAATCGTCGGCGAGGGACCGGGCGAGAGCGACCTAAACGAGAGAGGAGAGTGGTTGGGGGACATGGGTTCGATATCCATGGCATTTGGGTATGGAGGTGACCCACTCAAACCATCATAGACGGACTTGAAATGGAGAGAGTCATCGTATAGGGAGGGGAGGAAGTTGGTCAAGTGCTCGTGCGAGTACTGATCCATGATGAGAGTGGATGGATGGCGAGTGAAGGGCGGAGAGCTGGAGGAGTGAAGCGTTGCGCGAGTGGCGGGTGCTGCAGAAACACGTCCATCTTCATAGGCCTTTTATACGCGAGAGCTGGGCAGAGCCAAAAGTCGTCTGTGAGGGTTGCTGTCAACCTTGTCTCGGCATTGCAGCACTCTCGGTGCCACTTGTCCCTCGAATTGATGGCAGGACTGCCTTATCAGGTAAAGCGCTGTGATACGTGAAGGGGTCCCAGGGCGTCTGTGCCATGATGTTCTAGTAGCGGGGGTCTACTGTCCCACGGCGATGCATAGATCAGCTCTATCGGACTCTCCTGTGATCGCGTTATTGAATGTGACGCACGATAATGCCGGGTGTACTCACCTCTCGCCTTTGTTCACGCCTCATGCCTGACATGTGCCGACCGTCTAGTAACCCGAGAAGGATCTGACAGTGCCTCATGTTCTGTCCACAATCACCTCCTTTGACGAAGAAATCACATATCATGCGGTTTCACTCTTCACAGTGAAGGGCGTCGAGCTCAACACGAAAGTGGCATTCGGGAATGGAGCTCCGTGGGATAGAGAGAGAAAGAATAGACGACTCAGCAACGTACGAGATCTAGAATACGGGCATCGAAAGTCCGGAATGAGCTGTTCGGTGCCACTGGAGGTCTATCCACAGACTGAAGAGCATTTGCCACTCGTCACCGACTTATCCACTCCCAGCCCTGGACACGAACTAATACCGAATATCAATATAGCAAAGGACATCGACTGTATACAACACTCACCATAGTATCGGGTAGGTTATCCACATGCTCCGTTATAAGTTTCATGTGGCCCGCCCAACTATTGCATCGTTGCAGCCCACCGAACGGTAGTCAGTGCCACTCGCCACCTTGTAGACGTACTACAGCACTACCGCACTGCAAGCGGCGAGATACCAGACATCGTAGACTTAAGAGAGAGGAACCTATCGACCAGATTCCGTCAGTATTCGTGCAAATACTTGTAGTGCCACTTATGCAGTCGAGCGACTATGAAGCAACGTACCTCAAAAAGAGAGCCAAAGCAAGATCGTAGGGCCCGTTCGACGACAGCCGCGTCACCCAACGAACGACGACTCGAGTATGGTACCAGCGGAGGAGAGGGACGGCGGGAGGGAGAGGATGGAGGGGAAGCCCGCGCGAGCAGAGGTAAAGTGTTTGCGGGCCCAAACAAGCGACCACTACTTATACGGTCAGCCAGTGCCACTTGCGAGCCGCGTGGCATGTTGAACTCGTAACATTGCCACTTACGGGCGACTCAGCAAAGGTACCTTTTCCATCAAAGCCGGTTGCCGTCACATGGGTGTGATATCTTTCCGGTCATTGCTTTGATGCGTGCTTTGCAAATGTATAGGGTGAGCGTGAGCGATCCGAAGTAAGGCTGAATAGTGAATGCGCACCTTTTGGAGCTCGTCTCCAGCTGCGTTTGCTTTGTGATAGCTCTGGATGTAGTTGGGTGAGGACTCTCCGCCACTGCCTTCCAGGTCTCCACAGGACACAAGCACCTCCCTTCGGCCGAGGCGTAGAAACCTACGCTGAAGATGAGTGAAAATACAGGCTGTTACTACGCACCTCCGACGCAAGAAGAGTTCGGAAAGAACGAGCTGGTGAGCCTTGGTAGCAAATTAAACGATCCTATTATGTGCAACGAGATAACCTGATATATGAGAGCAAATTTGGGCGTATGAGATAGTAATGTGACTTTTGAAGTCACCCAATAGATGGGCGCATGTGAATAGACTGTAAGTAAAACGGAGCAAGAACTTAATCTTTCTTGGTCCTCGTCGTTCCTTCCACGGCTCGAAGTGAGCTGGAGATGTGGACGTATGAGTCGTATAAGAGATAGAATGGGATCGCCACCCAGCTACATCAACGATGTTAGCGTCATCATAGTATCGGTATAAGCAAAGGAATTACATACACAAAATTCATGAACTAAACAAGAGTCACATCAATCATTAAATGCCCATACGACAACGCTAAAGCACTTACAAAGAGGTAAACCCATAAGTATAGAGGATTGGAAGTGACGAGGTTAGGACTGCCGGTTAACCATTCGGGGCAGAAGGTCATCCATCTAAAAATTGCGTCGTGTGAGCATTCAATAACGGTTTTCGCACGAGTATCTTCACCCTCCATAAAGTTCCATAGTGCAGAGAACGACGATCCAGTAGTGGCGTGAAGGATCATTCGATGCAAGTAGTTTGAGAATGTAACAAGCCAATGGGCCAGCAATGAGAACTGTTAGAATCTCTAGCGACACACTTCGAGAGCGTAAGAGAACAATGAGCTATACTACTCGCTAATAACCATAGAGTCCGACTCACACTGTCGGTTCTGCAAAACCCCAACGTAGGTCGGCAAGAGCATACTCTTTCACTAAGGATAAAATTAGAAGAGCTCATTCTCTATGCGGTGCGGTTAGTGACATACCCATCTCTGGCAATATCCCCGAGCTTGTGTTGACCTGTCGACCAAAAACGGAATAATATAGGAATATGGCCTCAAACGAGAAGTGAATGAGAGCATCGAAGACCTAGGTGTCCCGCATTACTCCAGATGCGTAACACGTAAATGAGTCAGTATGAGACATACCATCCATATCCACGTAAACCTATCCATCCCCCTGGCGTTCTTGGGAGTTGAGACCCACGCTACCACGCCAATGCTGGCAATGAAGGCCAAGGAATATGCCGAGGTAGCAGTGAACCATTCTGTTGAGGTTGGCATAGTCTGTTAAAGTAAACACGCCGCTGCGAAACGACAGAAATGGTCAAAGTTGTCAGCAGTAGTCGTCGTCGCGGTCAGAACTCGAGGCTGGTGGACATGACTGAATGTATTCAGGGTCTGGATCTAGTTAACAGTGAGCGCTTGAGCGCACGCTGACGGCCGTTAAACGTTAAGCGCTGAGCAACGATCTACTTACCTTCATGGCGAAACTTGGCACTTCCAGCTATAACACTTTCGCAAACATCATGGCACTGCTTCTTTGATATATCCTAAGGATAATCAAATTTTGAGGTATGCACTCTCATGCTTTCAAGCGCCAGCGACGACCGGTATACAAGGGGTCGTGGGTCAATAAGCATAACGATGAGGTATGTATTGATCTCGTATTGCAGCGACCTTGCGTACTACTTGGACCCGTACTGAGAACGCTTGCAATTAAACAGCGCCAAACAGGAGTCTCGCTCAATTGTTGTCCGAAGCCTTTGTAGGCCACGGTGCCACACCCGCTCCCCCTGAACCGCCCCCGCTTTCAGACCATGCACCAGTAGACTGCCCGCCGAGAGCCCTGACTATAGCTGCTTCTGTAACTCCTTCGATGGTAATAATTCCGATATTAGATGCACCAGCGGCCCCTCCAGTAGATGCCCCTCCCGTAGCCGCTCCCCCAGTGCTACCCATATCGTCCGCCATCCTGGATACTGGTGGGGTAGTCGACGATGACGACGCGACCGTCGGTGTGGCACTGGATGAAAAGTGAACAGGTTACGAAAATCGGTCTTGCAAGCGTATAACGATGCGCCTACCTGGCTTTTTGGCCGACTACAGAGCCAACCGGTGAATCAGGGGTGAGGTTGTTCATCGCTGTGGTAAGATACGTATGATCTTGAGCTCTCGTGTGCACGAAGTAGCTATCAAGGTCCCATGGGGTCTAAATGATATTTATGCAGACCGCCTGGGTCATAAAACGCGGTGACGACCAGAAAGACGCGAGACAACGTCATCTCATACGCAAAGCTGCCAAAGCAGCACCCCGGAATGCCATATTCTACATTCAACTCGACACTATTCTTCTGCTTCCAAGATTCCGGCAGGCGTTCAACTGATACTTTACTCAGATAGCAGCCTCTTTACCGCCCCCAGGTATTCTGAATTCGACGCCACTGTGCCACACCATTCACAAGTCTAACTCGCCGAGGTGAGGAGAAGGCGGCTCAAACGATCTGCCTTGACGAAAGCTGATTGACGTTTCCAGATGGATGAAAAAGTAATCAGGTGCACAAGGTTGTACGTACGTGCTATACCTGTGCAAAGCCGACGAATAACACGGCCATTGGACAGTCTGGAGTGGCGTGTTCGGTACATCGTAGCCATCTAGCTTGCCCAAGGATACGACTACTGAAAGACTCGAAGGAGCGGTATATCCCTTCAACGCTAGTCACTCTGGCTCTCCCTCATCTCATCCTCGTCCCCTTCGTGCTTCAGCCCAGGAGCACACTGTCCAATTCCGTACGTTACATCCTTTAAGAAGGAAGTGTATTACGCCGCACTGCGTATTACGGCCATAAAATTGCATTACGGCTATAAAATGCATTACGGCTGTAAAAGGTGCGATACGGTGGCACTAAAATTGCTCTATTGAGAAGATGGAAAAGAAGCGAGGCAACCTCGCAAGTATGATTCCCCGGTATTTACGGTTCACGCAATGGTTGTCACGCGGAATGCTAATGAACTTCTGTGCTTTGATTAGTGGTGGCCGCGCAAGTAAACTACTCGAGTCTTGTACGGTGACGTGAACAATGTCGTCGTCGAGGTATGAACTTGATGGGAGGAACTTACTCATGGACAGCGACGACCCTCGCGGTTCGACGGTGTATTCCCTGTTTGGGCAATATGAGCTTTGTGGCGTGTCGTCTTCATCATCATTTGTTGATCCTCGAGGTTGGTGATTCAAGTTCAGGGTGAAGTACTGGATTCTAGTCTCGATAGAACTAGTGCAAACGTAAGTAGCTCCTTGGTAGCTTCGAACGTGTACAGTCATTCAAAGTACTAAATTATCGCAACCGCTATTCAACCTTAAAATAATCTGCATCTGACGACATTAAATCTTTCCCTTTAGTTGCCTCGTTCTCGAAAGCCTTTGCAGGCTGCGTGCTAGCGTTAGTCGGAGGGCACACAGAGCCCGCTCCACCTTTACCCGCCCCGCTTCGAGACCATGCACCGCAAGAGTTACCACCAATAGCCTCTATTATAACAACTCCTGCTTTCCCGATGTTAGCACCCCCGACGTTAGAAGCACCGCCGGCCCCACCAGTAGATGCTCCTCCCGTACCCGCTCCCCCTGTGTTCATGCCAGCCGCCAACGCGGACACTGGCGAGGTAGTCAACTGCGACGCTACGGATTGTGGTAACTCTGGGGCACTGGTGCCACCAGCATCGTTTGTAAGGTCGCCCTCCGGGCTGTCCCGTTCCACCTTGGTTTTGAGCTCTTGCTGGCCGACTTCACCAAGATCATCCTCGGCGGCATCGACAAAGTCGGTAAAATCCATGGTGTCACCACCGGCGGATTCGCCTAAACCGTGAACGGCCTGGTATGTCTTTCTGTGAGTGTACATGTCAGTAGCTGCCAGCACTGGTTTTATGGGATGAAAGGCGAAGATGTTGTACCGTTTCAGAGACGTATAGTACGTAGGAGGATCTGCGTACTTGACTTTCTGGTCAACTAAAAAGCTGCCACGGACTGGAGAGTCTGGGGTCGGATTGTTGTTCAATGCCATGCTCATCTGCAGGTATGTATGAGGCTGGATTGTTTCGCAGTTGGGTGCGTAGAGTGACTAACAACAGCAACCATGGTTTATAGGATATCTAGCAGGAGGTCTGGGTCATGTCCGGCTTGAACATGGACGCCCAAAACTTGTGTAACGTCATTGAATACGCAAAGCTGCCAATGCAGCCTGACGAAAACGGTGCGCTGATGTGCCACACATACACCTCGACGCTTGTTCTTCTCCTTCCAAACTCCTGTCGACAGTCGGTGATGTTGTATCTCCTGAAGGCAATCGTTGCCACACAGCGTTTCGTGGGGTAATTAACGAGGTCAAAGCGGCGTATCAGATCGAGCTCGTTCTGAAGGAACAACTGGGGTCTCTGGAATGGACGTCAGAAATGTGGGTGAATCCTTCTGATATGGCAAGACGGTAAGCCCGAGCCCGGTCACCTGTGAGCACTGCTGCGCAGATACTTCTCCAGATTCCATCCTAATGATGTTCCAAGTCGGATATTGCACGTTCATTTGTGAATGCTGCAGAGATGCCGTTCAATTGTAGCTTCAAGGTAACGACAACCCAAGACGGTAGAGATATACTTTCATAATCAACTCATAGACCTTTTCAGACTACCAATTGACGTTTCCTTGAGACAGAGGAGTAATTAACAAGACGTTACGCGCACAAAATTCAGGTTGTCCGTGTCCGAAGTCTCCTGTTCTTAGTCTGACATTGCGTGCGCAGGTTATCATTTGGTTGTTACTAAACGGTACAGGTACTGGGTACAGGGAAATAGCGAAGGTATATTACTAGCATGCTAAACCTGTCCAATGATGGCTCACAAATTCAGAGTTACAGGAGCGTTTGACGTAGCGAGATCAATTGCACCTAACCTCTTCCCAACAGTAGTATTTCCCCAATTGATATTGCCCTCGATATACCCGGGAACCGACCCGTTAGTCGCGATATACCTCGTCCTGTTCCCATTCGGAACTGGGTCAATCTTATTGACAAGATTCACGGTAGCTGTGGATAGGGAAGTGGTGTTGACCGTGAAATTGCCTTCAAATGTCCCATACATATCCGCTGTGAGGAGGCCATTGGAAGTATTGCCTTTGAAAAAGAGGAGCGAGTCAATAGGGGTAGACTCGAACTTGACGTTCATCAGGGAGCTGTTGGTAATGGCAGTGACGTTGAACGAGCCATTCGTGTTGTTCGCAAGCGTGGTCCTAAGGATAATCCGTGCTATGATGGGACTACATAGATGATGTCTCTGTCAGATCTTCGAGTGTGAACATAGGAAGATAAGAGACGCACGCGTAGCTGGTGCGCAGGCTGAGGATACTAGGTATGGGGTTGATGCCATCATGGCAAAGGTTGAACGAGCCTTCGATAATCGAGTTGGAGGTC